>SNQN01001886.1:46812-58651 GCA_008642245.1 Bassia scoparia
CGCAACTGTCTTATGCAACCTTTTTGTACCATTGCACTGCTTACTGTTTCTTCTTCCTTTTTCTCCTCTTAGCTTGTTTACTGTTGCAATTATGACTCGATCTCTTCTTAGAATTCGTATTTTCACCTCGTACTTCCCTTATAATCCATTGTCTACACTCATTAACACTAGCATAAACCATAGCCGTGCAATGACATTTTTTGGACTTACGCCTACGAGGATTACACAATTCTTGGTCTTTGAGATTCTACTCAACTAGATTCTTAGCAAACRTCTTTGACTTGCTAATTATCTTCATATCAGGAGACCCATAACATTCACAATGCCATAATGTAGCCCTCATTTCCTTTGCAGTGGTAAAGGAACCGGCAACCCTCATAAACACCAAACCCCTTGCTCTTCGCATATTTCTTGTAATATACCTCAACTTCAAGAAAGCTACTAAAACACATTCCTACAGCGGGGGGAACAACATCTAATACTAAGTCCTCAATAACGTCGTTATCATTATCAACAACACCAATATCTTCAACACCAATATCTTCAACACCATCTAAATTCTGTTTAGGGTTTGGATTGATATTACTTTGGGTTTCATGGCGGGGTTCATTCAACTTATGCAAATTCTGACCCAAATTCAACGACGCTTCCTCCGCAATAGACATAATTAATTCAGCAAATTTGTAAAGAAAACCCTGAACAAATAGCAAAAACCTCCTAAAATTAAGATACACAACTACAAACTAGAACCAAATGATTACACATGAATTGTATAACTTAATAAAATACAAACATTTAAACAAATATATGACGAGTAAAGCATCCAAAGTATATTTAACAATATAAAGAAAATTTTAATTAATGGGCAAAATTATGAATAAGACAGATTTAAACAAAACAAGTGCACTGATAAATAACTATGAAATTTACAATTGAGTTACATCTAACGCTACATACACTTAGCAATCGATCACAAAACTAAAATCTACTACCAAGAAATGGTAGACAATAAGGGAAGAGAGAAGAGGTTACCTCAAAAAGTTGTTCTGCTTGCAAGAACACAACGACAGCAAAAAAACAAAGATGCCATTTTGTTAAAGAAAGAATTCAATTTTAAAAAAATAAATGAAAACAGTCAACAACTAATAAATTAAGTAGTTGAGAGTTAACTATGGTAGAGTTAAAGAGGAAATAGTGCCTAACCTAATTAAAACGGATGCCAACACCGTCAAAATGCAACAAACAGAAGAGCCACATGCCAGTTAATGGAAGTTGCAATTATTTGCGAAAATACCAAGATATACATTGAGTATTAGTATATCCAATATATACTAGTAAGGGCTCCTTACAAAGTGAAGAAGACCACTCATTTGTGTCAAAGGGTTTGTATCACAAATGCGCAAGCAATCTAAAACAAACTATCCAACAGAGATGAGATCACTCTTAGGTGATGAGCCAACTTAGTAACCCATGAACGCAAAGAGAATTTTAATTTTTAGAGACAAAAATATTTTATGTTATCACTGACTCACGTGGGGTATTTGGCATGCGTAATAGAGATGAGAAGGATAAGAAAGTGGGATGAGAATAGAGAATTATTGGATGGGACAAGAAAAAGTTAAAGTGTTATCCTTTGATTGGTGTGTGTTAGGGATAAAAATAAGATAAGTAATGAAAATACCATTATACCCTAATTGACATAATTTATATCTTTTTTTCTCTTTTTTATAAGAGTATAAGTATAAATTGTTTATAATCCTTATCCCACAAATCATATATCAACCCCGACCCCTAGGTATAAGATTTGTGGGATAAGAGGGGGTTTTATCCTTCTTTAGTCTTCATTCTTGTAAACAAATAATGAAATTCTCAATCCCTATCACTCTCTCTTAATATCCCTCTAAACAAACATCCTCTTTTAGTTTATTTTTTTAGAATACCCTCCTACTAAATTATCCATTATACTTTATGTGGCTATGTGCATATACTTCTCCCCAAAAGCGCGTGCACGATGGCGCTCATCACTTGAGACACTAGGTGATGCGTACATGCAAGACGCTCAATAAAACTTTTGTTAATAGATATAAGTAAATAAGTTAGGGTAGTAAAAATGTCAATTTAGAATTTAGAAGATTAACAAGTACTCTATAATTAACCCCTTCCATTTTCATAAGATTTTTGCAAATTAAAACTTCACATATACCTTACATTGGTTAAAGTTTGCATCAAATACTATGTCATTACTAGAAGGAAACTATGTAGTTGCATGATACTTGCATCCTAACCGCAAGAGTAATACTATTACATACTCCCTCCGTATGACTGTATCATCCTAGCAATTAATTTGAAAAAAGAAGAAGATAAAGACAATGTTATTCTTAAAAAGCGACAAGCACTTAATTATTTATGATGATTAAATGCTTTATAGTTATTATAAACGATTTTTCTAATGTGTGTCAAAGGGGAAATGTTAAAACAACATATTCATTATTAAATATTTATTATTAAATATTTGATTATGTTGCATATCTCTATTATTTATTCGAATACAACGATATTTTTAAATTAAACATGGTAGGTAATATTTTATATATCCCTATTAATTGCATATTCCTATTAATGATTTGAGTGAAATCAAATATTTTATAGAAAATTTGTTTTCTTAACATGTGCCCTTGGACACACATTAGAAAATCGTATGATAAAAATGTGTTCATGGTTGAATAAGTTCAATTCAATCATGGTTCAATTGTGAGATTTTTCGTGTCAATTTGTGCATCTGACCTAAATAATTTTATGCTTTTAATTGATCTTCTGTTATGCCCCCTAACACTATGTTATTTTGTAACAACAATTTAGTATGAATAAATGTTAGAATGTACCGATGAGTTGAGGTTTGAGTATAGTGGAGGGACATATGTGTTACATGTCTATAATGGATCGCACATTCGAATTCCCCTTATTCCTAAAATGTCACAAACGACACTACTTTAATATGTTTCCGAAAGATGCATGAAAATGCTCTAATTAATCCCCACACCCTCATTCAAAATCGTATTATCAACTCATTTACCTAAAAATCTAGTACGAATATAAAAAAGGAAAAATTCATATGAATAATCCCACCTTTTGGTGGTCTTCCCTCAATAATCCGATCTATGACAAATCCCAAAATAATCCAAGCTTTTATCTCCATCTGCTCAAAACGATCCCATTTACCTACAACCTGATTAACAGGTAAATTTTTRTATTTTTTTTTTATTTTTTCATCTCTTTATCTCTCACCCATCCCTCTCATCATCTCTCACCTTTCATCCAAACAACCTCACACCACCATCTCCATCACCCTCTCCAACGCCATCACCCTCACTTCACCGCCACTTCACACCACCGTCTCCATCACCCTCTTATATCGATCTCATCTCCTGGCACACGGGAGCGTTTCGACTCAGGGACAACAAACTATGGAGGTGCTGGCAACATACCCCCAAGTCAACAACACGACCACTCATCTCATCAAACCATCCTCCTTCCTATACTAAGGCTATCACTGAAGTTCGTGATTCATTTTGAATTTGTTTTCTTGAAATTTGCTTGTCATCCTTGGTTTAGATGTATTGTAATGTTCATTTTTTGATGCGATCTTTCTTAAGATGGAAAGATTCCATTACTTTTGTGTAATGTATATCATGTTGTTTGTGATAATTAGAATCAGGCTGCCTATGACATCTTACGTTCAAAAATCACGTAACACTATGTGTTTATTTTTAATAGATAATTAAAGCAAAGATAACAATGAAATAAAATTAAATTAAATTAAAATTTGAGAAAACTTCCTCCCTTCCCCTCCTCCTCCATTACCTCTTGCTGTGAGCCTGAAGGTTTGCGTGGCTGATGGAGGCCTGAAGTCAGATTTACAACAAAAGTTAACCTCAAAAATTCCACGTATTTAACCAAAAAATGAATTTCGGTTTGCGTTTGAAATTCCAAAAAATGAATTTGGGTTTGAAGGAGGAAGAGAGGGAAGGTGGCTGCGAGGGTGATGGCGGCGGCGGTGGCGGTGGATGAGGGTGATGGCGGCGGCGGCGGTGGTGAATGGCTAGTGTGAAGAAGGTGATGGGTGGTGGTTGTTGGTATTTTAATGGTGTTGGTTTTGTTGATGGTTAAATATTTGATTAAAAAAAAAAACTTAATGACCTGCTAGGAAACCTAGAGTAGCAGGTAGAATTTTCACTAAGTACAATATGAGAAGATGATGGGTGAAAGTGGGATGATTTTGGGATTTGTCATAGATCGGATTATTGAGGGAAGACCACCAAAAGGTGGGATTATTCATATGAATTTTTCCTATAAAAAAATAGATTTTTCAGAGGGTTCAAAACTTCAAATGATCAAATGTGTGGAATAAGTAATAGCCTTACCCTTAGCCCTTTGATATAAAACAACCACTATTCAATAACTCAGCAAACTAGCAAAGATTGGTTTACATATAGCAATCAACAACACACCCATACTCCGTAGAATACGAAGTTCACAAAATAATTTTGAATATAACAAATAATAACTTCATTAACGTTACAATAATCTTTAGAAAGGAGTTTGGAGCAATGACTTCAATATCACCTTTGATTCCAGTGGTTAGAGGTTCGAATCTTCATACCCTATTTCATATTGTAAATGTATCCCGCCCTTATGATTTATTCACATAAAAAAAACATTACAATAATCTTTGAGTGAAACTTGCAAAATGGCACATGTTTCTTACGTGTTGCTAAAAAAAACATTACAATAATCTTTGAGTGAAACTTGCAAAGTGGCACATGTTTCTTACGAGAGATAATTTCACAAGTTGTTTTACGGTAAAACTTTTACCCACAAGTATTTTCATATACGAAGTATATATGATTCAATTTATGTAATGATTGTATCTTTCAATTTTGTTAATTTTGTGATTTTGAATCAATTTTACTAACAAATAAATTCGATATTTAGTACTTCGTAATTCATTTTATCTTTGATCTTAAATAATCAATGAGTCAGAGAAGTTTCTACCAATAAACAAATTCCATTTTTCCAATGAGAAATAAAATTTCATTAATTTAATTGAAGCTATTAAGGAAATTAACCTTATTATAAATCCCATTATGAAACAAGATAAAGACAAGGAAAAAAATTAATGATCAAAGTTATTGATTTTTTTTTCTCCACCGTTAAAATTGATAGAATTTATCCGTATAATTTGCTTAATGAAATKTAGGGTTTGAGAGTGAGATAAAGAAATGTTATTCTACTAGCGGTGAGAAAAAGTAACTTTTATTGATAACCTCTACTTTAAACGTTGTCTTARCGAGCAATAATATATAAAATTTATGATATAGCATTTGAATCTCATTCAAATGCTAAATGGTACCTTAAAACGTTTAAATGACATACTTGAAATGCATGTTAGGTAACATTTGAAAAAAGCTATTTTGCAAAAAGAGAACGGAGGAAGTATTAAAAATATGATAATTAAAAGTGTAAATGGTAGCCTTTGAAAAAAGCTATTCCAAAAAGTTAACATTAGTAGTTTTTGTAAAATTCTATTTCAAACACTACAACTCCGACAAGCTGTTATAGAACGCTACTTTACCAAACACAACTATTTAGATCAAGGCAAAGTCTTAGATGCATCGAGTGTACCATAAATTTATTCTACACCAAATTTAGACCTGGCGATTGATCTAAGTGGTTCGGTTGGAGCTCAATATGTCTTCATCCGCCAACCATCTGACTCATCCATCACCCGAATTATCCATCATCCATTATCCATGGATAAGTCAGATTTTTAATGAATTTTGCATTATTTTTTATAGTACAATTTATCATTAGGCTTTAAGTATTTAAGCCCTAATTTCACAATAATACAATTATACAACATTTTTTAAATACAACTACCAAGAAACCTATTATTTATTATATTGAATCGGTAGAAATAAAGGGGTAAAAGAAAAAAATATAGAAAATTTTAATAAAATATATTTTTTCAGTATAAAATAAGCGGATGGATGGATGGATGGTAGGGTAATGATTTGATGAATGGATGTATCCTCACCCGTATCCGTCCCAACCTGTCATCTGATTCATTCGTCATCCGATTAAAATCCTCAATTTTCCGGGTTTTCATTCACGAAATCGGATCAGATGAGTTGGATATCCATCAGGGTAGGGTGAAAATTGTCAAGTCAAACCAAATTAAACAAAACATTTTGGTCAATATAGTATCATTTTGATTAATATAATGACCCTTATTATTTATCACTACATCGATGTCGAGTGAATAATGAATAACTATATTGATATAGAGGATCACTATATATTTGGTGTACAATAAATTTATTTTATATTTGATGCATAGAACAATTTATCTCTATTATATAAGTGAAGGGGGGAGCAATGGTGTCCCCCTATGAAATTCCAATTCAACCCTTATACTTAACTATTATTACAAAACAAACATTATTTWTTTCTATGCATAAACTTGCCAAATTTAATATTCAATCATGTAAAATTCAAAAACACAATTAATGCATAATCCTAAAATAATGTTTGACAAAAAAAAATGAGGAAACTTACTACTGTATTAACCAAAAAAAGACACAGTGAAAAAATTCCTATTTTATTTCAATTGCAACAAAACCTTTTATTTTTATTTATTACTTTTTTTTACATAAAAAATTCCATTAGTTAGAGTATCACAAATTTCATAATTATACGCTTCTAATAATCAAGTACATAATTAATTGTTCACTGGAAAATAAAATACTAAATGCTAATAACAAACATCTCATATTACATAGTACATGATAAATCACATTAATATAGAGTTCTTATTGTGAAAAAAATTTATAATTATTATGTAATAGAGATTACGAGTAATATTATTTTTTTCTAATATTTTCTTTATATTTAAAAATAATGGTGCAAAAATTAAAATTTAATGTATTTTGTATACAAAATCATGCACGCATCGCGTGCAAAGAATACTAGTATTTGATTAAGTGAAGTTTTAACGTGATCAAAACTCTAAAATTACCTAAAACGATACAAATTATTGACTGAATCACACCATCACGAAGTAGTACGGAACACCAACCTAAGTTAAGGCCCAAATTCAAATRCAACTACCCCAGTACTAGTAAAGTAGTAAGTGGTAGCTTGTAAAGAGCAAATTATTCAGATTTCATCATTTGTAATCTCTTATATCAACCACCACAATCTTATCTTTAAACACAATTACACTGTTTACTGCCTTTCGATCATTTCTTGAATTTAATTCAATTCATTCATTCTTGACTGCTGTTTGCTGTCGACACTGTTTCATTTCAATTCATTCTTTTTTGGCTTGCAGCACTTCTTGATCTGCTTGAATCAGGATGCTTCATTTTGGGAGTCGTCGATGTTTTCTTGATTCAGTCATACATCAATGTAAATTAGGGTTTCCGAATTTCCATTTCCCAATCTTATTTTCCAATCACACGACCTCATCATTTTCTTTGCCTTCTATCATRGATTTCGATCTATTGCTGTTTACTGRTATTCTTAGATCGAAACACTTGCATCCTCATTCCAGTGTTGTCTCTCTTTTCAACCACATTTTTGTATTCGATTGGATATACATTCGATTAGTCAATCCTTACCTCTATCTTTATATCCTTATCAATGGCCTTAAAGCAATCGTGGTAAGATTTCTACCTTAGACTACTTATTATTAAGTTAATTTGATGCACTTTAAATTTCTTTTTTGCAATTTCCATGGATTTATAGTAGATAAACTTCCTTTGATTTTACTATTTTTCATGATTGATTAAACTAATCCCAATGATAATGCTATGAATTTTGTTTGGGTGGATCTATAATAAATTTGCTGAATGACATGCCACGAAAAATAAATGTCTTAACTGGATGCAATCATGTTTGTGTTTAATTTTTTATTAATTCGTAGATATGATTTTTACATGATTGATTATACTAATTCTATGCTAATGCTAATGAATTTTGTTTTGAATTAGCTTAAATTGGTGATATTATACTTTTTCTGAATGACATCCTAGAAAAAACAAATGTCTTAATCGGATGTTTATTACATTATTCAAGAACAACTAATTTTTTTAAATATAAGTAAATCTATGTGAATGTACCTCTACTGCTTCTGTAATTCTGATTAGATGTACATTTTAGTTTTTCAAGTGGTTTCTATAATATATGAAAAGTAGCTACGGACAATTGGAAGAAGATTAAGAAAAATGATCAAAATTTGACTTTAACAGTTAATTGATGGATCGTCATTCGTCAATGATTTCTGCATTTTATGAAAGGTATAACAAATAAATAAACGATAATTGAGGAAGAGTTGGAGTAATCTGCATTTGAGGAAATTAGAAAGCATGTATAGTCTTAACTTCATCYCATCTTTGAAGTGATGAAGTGTAAGCTCTTGTATGGTATTGCATTTTAGTCCAACCTGGTTTGAGATCTTACAATGGTTATAATTTGTGTGTTTATTTATAGATTAATTGATTGTTGTTTTTATGTAAATCTCTGTTTAAGACTGTCTTTTTGTTAGATGTTTGTTGTGTTTTAGTATCTATAAATTTTGTGTCAATATATGCATAAGTGTGCGTGTGAGCTTCCTGTTATGATTCTGATATAAACTAGATAGTGCTCCAAACTTCTCAATTGTCATTTTTCAACTTTATTTATTTTTGGAAAAATTCCCACCAATAATCCAACCTTTCACTTGTATTCTATAAATAAGTTAATCTTTTGAGAAACTTGGAGTAAGTTAACCTTGTACCCATAATTTCTTTTAACAAGTTGTGTTAAATTTTCACCTACTAATTTAGGTTAGCTTTCGGATTCTGACCCTGTGGAGCATTTGACTTACTTATTTTTCTAATTTTTTTTTCTTTTCCTTTGTCCTTTCTTTATTCTTCTTTATTTTTACTTCTTTATTTATTTCTCCTTGATTTTCTGTTGCTTATTTTTGGCTTCTTCTTTCGCTTCATTATTCCTTCCACCGTATAAGTGTATAACCCATTTCTTTTTTTCTTTTTCTTTTTTTTCATCATTACTCAATGAATGTAGCTGTAGTTATTAAGGGCTATGCTACTTTGACTCGGGTACTAGTGTCCGACATGGGTATGTGTCTAAGTGTCGAACTCGGCAAATTTTGAAAAATTTCCATGATTTTAGCCTAAAATGGAGTGTCAAGTGTCCGTACCCATGTCGGAGAGTCAAGGATCCGACACGGGTACTTGATGTAAAATGAAGAGTCGAATTAGCATAGATTAAGGGTTAGAAGTAATTTTTTTTAATATTTCAGCAAGTCAACAACATGAGGTTGTTAGCTCCGCCGAGTCGTGGTCTTCTACTAGCTCGTCGCTGAGCATCCTACAACACACTCTAAGTATGTAAGCTTCATTAAACACCAAAAAAAACTCAGAATAACATGCTAGTTACAAGCAATAATTCGCCCACAACAAAACAATGTAAGAATGAACTACAAACTAACATCAACAAATATAAGAATAACATGCTCACATCACGCTATAAATTGGAATTCATTATAGAGAGGCAGAGAGCGAATAATTAGTACTCCCTCCGTATCGTAATTCGTAACTCTTGCTATTATTCATGAGACCTAAAATCTTCAAATGTTGTGAGAATTGCGATAAAGAGGGAGTACTTGTTATTCTACATGTTTCAATTTTTTTGATGCAAAGTGGGCAAGTAGATTAATTAATTAATTAAAGCGAGTTAACATGAGTTTAAGGGCATCTCCCTTGATTCCTTGAATACAAGTCCAACACTAACAGGGTGGCTCAAAAAACAAGACAACAGCATCAGAAAACATTACAAGAATTCGTCTTTCGACAATTGAAGCCAATTGCTTGGAACAGAGAAGTATGTGACCGATTGAGTGGGAAGAGGAAATAGAGAATGTGAATTTGGAAAATGTAAAGTATAGATAGTAAACAGAGGCACAGACGATAATATGGTTTTTTAAAAAAAAAAAAAATTAAATTAAATTACACCCTAAAATAAAATGTAATAGATTTCATTCAAAAGGTTTACAAGTTTAACATAAACAAGTTAAAAAAACTTGTTAAAAGTTAATCATGCTACAAGGTTACTTATCAGAGTTTTTCAAAAGGTTAACTCTATTTATAAGAATACGGTGAAAGGTTGATTATTGGGTGAAAGCTGACTTAGTCCTTTATCTTTATTAACGTAATATAAGATCTTCCATGATTTATTTAAGACAGTTAAACTATCTTAATTCTGAGACAATATTCGTTTTTGTAAAACCATAAAATATTTTGTTTTTCAAATACCATTATTTAAAAATTAGGTATTATACTATTGACAAGAAAAATCTAATCATAGAGTAATTTATAATGTTTAAAAGTTCAAATTTCAAAAAATACCTTTAATATCTTTGTAGTCATTATTGCTGAATATTTATTAATACATTTTACTACATAGAAGTTTGGAGAGGGAATTTTGGGAGGAAAAAGTGAAATAGTGGGGATTGCTTTAGTATAGGTATATAGATTTGTTTTAATGTATAGTAAATTTAAATGGTTAATCTCTGCCATTTGAACGTCATTTTATCATAAATATGCTTTTTTTTTAATCTTATCTTATTTCTTACTCCCTTCGTTTTTAATGTTCCATACCATTTTCGCCTGATATTTAAGAGTTGATTGAGTTAGATAAAATAGTTGATTAAGTTAGATAAAAATGTTGAGTAAATTAGGTAAAAGAGTAAATGTGTAAATGAAAATATTCGGGGAAAAATAATTTTGGGTGAATAGTTTGGGTAAAGTAATGAAAGTTGACTATAAATACAGTAATTCATTAATATTAGAGTTCATTAAATAGGTAAAAAGTAAAAAAAAAAATATTTATTGGTTTAGAACAACTAATTGAAAACATCTTAAAATGGAAAGTGGAACAACTTTAAAAAACGGAGGGAGCATTTCATTTTTGTAATTAAAGGTTCTTTTAGCTAGTGTATTCATTGTCTACAAACTCTTATTTCAATCTTCTAGAAAGAGTCGACGGACTCTTCTATTCGAGTCTTCCCGGCTCGACGACCGCGGGCGAGGCAGGGCTTGTTCTTCGTTGAGGAGGTCCCGTTTCCTGGAAATCTTCCAGATCGCTAATGTGGCCCTGGTGCATGGCTGCAGCCACATGCGCTGGATCGATGGGAGGCAGGTGCTCCCAAAGCAGAGTAAGCCTTTGCTCCCTGAGCTCGAGGACGAGGAGGGGACAGTGCAGGATGCATATGAGAAGAAGGCTGCATTACGGCTGAAAGACCTCTTCAACGACAGAGTTCACAGGTGGCGAGATCGACTCAAATGGCTTGGTGATGAGCTGTACAAGGAAATGAAGGACAAGCTCAATGACGATAAATTCAAGGAGAGGTCGGCTCAGGCGAAGGCAGAGAGTCGACAACGCTAGTGGTCGCGCCCTTGCATCTCATTGCCATCTCACTTGTCATCTCACTACAAGGGATCTGTCTCCACCATTCAGCGAGCTAAGAAATTGGTTAGTTTACTCTTTCATTSAAATATTGTAAATGCTCCTTCGTTAAAATCTTTTTATATCACCTAACACATGGCACATCTGTTTTTGTAGGCTAAGGCGAAAGGAGGAAGTTGCTTGATGATGCGGAACTCTTCCTTGACACTCACTTCAAGAGGCAACTAGGTTAAGGAAGTGATGGTAAGGTAATGTTTTCTTCTTTGTTTACTTCGCATTTGATGTTTAGAGCGGAATTCTGATTTCTAAA
>SNQN01001887.1:0-17282 GCA_008642245.1 Bassia scoparia
ACTGTCATGGACTGACATTTGTTCTGAGTTGGTTCATTTACTAAACACTAACTCATTCTTTCCCTTCGCACATTCTTCTCCCCACTTTCTCTTGTAAGGTTGAGTTGCTTGATCCTGCTGTGAAGGGAACACTGAATGTTCTCAAATCCTGTGCAAAATGTCCATCTATTAAGAGAGTTGTACTGACTTCTTTGACAGCAGCGGTTACATGCAATGCGAAGCCTAGGAGTCCTGAGGTGGTAGTTGATGAAAGTTGGTTTTCTGATCCAGATTTTTGTAGGAAAACAGAGGTAAGTGATTTGACTTAGACTTTTAGTTGATGAAAGTTGGTTTCTGATCCAGATTTTTGAAGGAAAACAGAGGTAAGTGATTTGACTTGACCGTTAGTTAACATTTCGTCTCGCTCTTATATGATTTCCATGAGAAATAGGGTAAATGAAATGAATGATCATAAAAGAAATATGTTACCTAATTTATGGAACAAAGTAGAGGTGTTGGGAAATTCAAGGATATTGTCAATGATGGAAACCTTAGCTGATTCTTTCMTAAAGAGRTAAATTTCTCAGTCTCTTTCTASCGCTAAGGATACTTTATACATCYTACATGCATAGATTTTCTTGAGGTCCTGTACCTTTTTCTTAAGGAAAGCCATACTAGACCAGTATGCATAAATTTGTCATGGCATTTACTGCTTATGCCGTTATGCACACATCGTTGTCTGTCTTTTAGAGCATAACTGACATGCTGTGTTGTTAAATTTTTATCTTACGTCATAGCTTTTGAACGCTTCATATGAAACATTTTTTGTTAGAAGTTTAGTATAATTAGTCTGTTATTTGCTAGCAGCTATGTAAATGCTCATTTTATATATATCTAATTGGCTGACCATAAAATTATTTTGTAATAATAAGAGGATGTTGTGAGGAGCTCACTACATTTAATCATTCATCAATCACAATAATAGATGCATGCCTTCTGAGTTGTTGGTTATATTGTATCCCAATTTTTTCGTTTGTATAAATTTTTTTTTACTTTCTTGATTTTGTTCTGTCTTCAATTTGTGCAGGTTCTGAAGTTTGTCCAAATATGACTTTTGATTGGGTTCATGTTAAAGAAGTTTCTGGCCTCTAGTATGGATGAAAATCACCAATGCTGTTGCATCAGTCGATTCCTCTGTCTCCCATAAAAGTAGTTCTGAACAAAGTGAGCTAGAACGTTACTTTGATAATCTAGTCCTACTCCTAAAAGGAACTCCTGCTGTTGATGTGCAATTGAAATTAAACGAGCACATGGTGTCTTAAGGTTCCACTTTGTTTTTTTTTTTTTTTTTTGGTGCTGCAAAAACTAGGCTTCATTCAATTTAAGATTTGTTCAAAGAATTTTTTGTTTTACGGTAGATTCAATTTAGATATAAAATGTGATGTATTTGTGCTTACCTTTTAATAAAGGGAATTTTCATGGGGTACCCCTGAAATTTATGGTATTTCACGTGGTATCCTCAACATTTTCAAAATTCATGTGATGCCCCATTTTACCAAAATAATTCATAATTTAAGCAAAATGACAATTTCGATTAATTTTTTGGGTCTTAAAATTACCAAAATGTCATTCATTTTGTATTTTTTCAAGTGTTTCACATGATAGTTACACTTATTCATGAAATCTCATTTTCCAACCCTTTTATTCAACCCAAAAAATTCATCAAAATTGTCACTTTGCCTTAGTTATGAATTATTTTGGATTAGATGTCATTAATTTAATCAAATAGCGCAGCCTTCTAGAACGAACCGTGGTTGAACTGTAATTATGGTTATATTTACGAAGCAAAGAAGCATTATGTAAAATTACCAGTCGGTTGTAAATATCATATCCATACATTTAACTTACAATTATGTTCGAACCTATATATCACAAATTAACCAATAATATATATATATGCGACATACTTCGCTAATACATTACAATCCTATAATAATTCAATATTACCAGAATGGTTTTCACAACACTACCACACTCACATGTGATTGAAAACTATATAAACAATATCTCATAGGTATAATATATCACGAAAAATAAAGAAGAAAATTTGGCTTTTAACATAGAGATATTATCCCCTTCTTTTAAATGTACTCTTTGTATCGCTGCGTTGCGCTGACGGAGTGAAATGACAACTCGATCTTTATTTATTTTCTCTACTTATACTGCTGATATAATTTCAACTGTCCTATAAGATTTGTGTGGTCTTTTCTACTTACATTCACAAGTAGGTATATAACATGAAACCTTTGTATGAAAATAATTTCCTCTCTTATATAATCTCGTAGAGTTTTTATCATGTTTATTTTATATCATTGATTTAGACATCACAGGATTGAGCAATGTGTTACCGATTACATAATTATGATTTTCTATTATTAAACATTCTAATAAATATTTTGGACGAAAAAAATAGGTTAATTTGTGATACTTTCAGACTTATGTAACATACAGACATCCCATCATAAGTAATATTTCAAACCATGATCAGAAAATAGGCGTCTATAAAGGTTTTTTTTAAAAAATACCATCAATGAATGGTTTGTAGTATAATGAAGCATACAAATTTGAGATGATAATTATAATTTATAGTAAACTTGAGTATTTTGCTTACAAATGTGAACACTTTGGGCAAACCGGAGGCGCTCTACCTATTGGTTTAACTAAAAAATCAAAAAAAAGCTCAACACAATAAAATTGTTATATCTTCTTAAGAAATAAAACTGCATGCCTAGACGCAAAAATGTTCAGAAGAAAATATAAATAATAAAAACCTAAAACTTTGAGATACACAAAAGACATTACTTTGAGGTTACAACTAGGATAATTTCTTTAACACACGAAAATATGACAGGGTTCGATCAAAATACCAAGGGGTTTACTATCACATGATAATTGTTGCGGGGAATTAGCAGGAGGAACAAGTAGGGTGGTGGTTTGGCCGGGCCAGAGGAGAGGGGGTGGAGAGAGAATGGGTTGGGTGGGGTGACATATAACACCACAATGAATTCTCCTGGAAATATTTATTTGAAGATACGAGAAATATCGACTATGTTTACGCCTATGTTGTAAAAACGTTTCGGCTTATTCAGAATATTTGGCAAGCGATAAAATTATAAACCAAATAATAAAACTTTAAGAAAAACTAATCAGTTGGAATTTAAAAACCGTACAAAACTGGATCCAACTTTGACCTTTATTCAAACCAGGACTAATATGTTTGACAAATAATGAAACTTGAAAACTATTTAATTCAATTATAAAATTACTAACATTTAGACGGAACATGTAAGATAATTAGTCAAGAATATTAATACTCGATACACTCCCGACCCCAACTGTGAAAGCACACATGTATAGCATCAAACAACTGCACAATCCTGTGAAAAGTCGCTCCCGCGTAGTTATTATGTACTCAACTTGCGTTTGCGTTGTTTATTTTGTATGTGGATGACACATACAGAACATAAAACACAGCAATCAGCAAAGTGAGTATCATAAACTTATAAACGAGATAAACAAACGAACAACACTCCCCTATAAACTGACATTACAAGTTACGACAAGTCTCAAGAATAAAAGAAAAACAAATGGTGATGTATATACCACTCGACAATTATATAAGAAAACCAAAAGTGTATTATAACCTCAACACTACAATAGGTTTATTGATGGCCAGGGACCATCATGGTCCGAGCAAATATTCATTTCCGAACTAGAAATGTTTTTTCCGAAAATGAGAAATGTTCAATATGTCCTGAAAATACAAGTGTTCATATCAGATAGAACATTTACATTGAAAAATGAACAGTTTATCATATGGATGATGAACATTTCTTAATTTCGAAAATGAACATTACCCGGGACCTATGCCGGGACAATGATGAGGACTCATTGGTCCGCCGGGACCATAATAGAATTTTGCGACCACTTATATATAATTGATTCTAACATACGTCAATACGAAAATCAACACAAACTGTTAACATACTTTAGTACCTGAAATTTTAACTCAAACTCGAACTGTATGAAATAGTTCAGCTCTGCTCGAACACCTGACTCAATATAGTCATTACATTAATTAGATTAATTTGAGAAACAGACAGGCTGTCCAAAACCCATGTTCACAATTAGGAAACACACAACCCAGACATCAAGTGTCCCTTAGAACAAGGTCCAAAACCCATGCACCGTCGAAAGGCATTAAAAAAACCAGTAAACAGATTGTGAACGAGTGCGACGTCTCGTCACCAGATAGTTAGATGAGATCTCAAACTAACCCAAGTTGATAAAATCCGTTAAATAAGTGAAGAGAGACGCTTGATCAAACGCTACGAAGGAAGTAATAAAGTCGCAACCCCCAACCCTGATTTGCAATAACTAGACGTGCACAGAAGCCCAGAGTTTTATTGCCATTCGCTATTATATTTAATTGTTAATTATCACGAAGTTAACATGACTTCCGATAAACACAATTCACTTACAATCCTTTGACAAATCATTGCTTTTAATTAATAAACTGTTGACAAATTCCTTAATTAAAACCGTGTTGGACATGCCAACTAAACTCGTCATTAGAACTTGCATACTTCCCTTTACTCATCATACATATTCATGAACGAGTAATAAAATCACCATGGGTAAGTTACACTGAATCCACTTAAATTTAACTATATGAGTAAAACCATGGAGTGATGTTAATTAACTAACTTCTACTTAATTCATCCCTGTATTATAAATATTCGAATGGAGGCAAGTTAATAACTTGACCTGCACTAATCCCTCAATAACCAAATCAATTGAATTAAAGAAAATCGACTAATGACAACCTCCATAAACAAGCCTCATGAACAAACCAATTCCAAATATTCCTCAATTTCACCATATAAGACCATTGACGACAAACAAATGTTCATTCGTGACTAAAACATATTCCATGGACGTTTCCTACTTCATCTTCTAAGTCCAAACATCTCAAACATAACATTAAGATCAAGAGGGTCCGCAAGTAGTAAGTACCTTGAAAAGGAAACAAGCCGCAAATTACTTCTACTTTCAATAATACTCAAGAGATTTCCTCTACAACAAAGAAGCAATTTACTATTGGTTTTCCTAACACAAAATTACAAGAATATATATTCCTTGAAACCCCACACAAAATTAGAAATTCAACCTCGAACATGTTTAAAGATTAACGTAGATTGTAGCCCGTGCAAGGCACGGGTTAATTTTTGTTTGCTACTTAAAGCGATAATTGTTATACGTTGAAAGTGATGAAAGATGATAAACAGTGATGAGTTTTATGTTATTTAAAATAATGTCTTTGTGTATTTCTACTGTAGATGTTATAATTATGTTGATAATGCGTGTTCTAATTTACGGTTTATTCCAGTTAATTCCTAGGTACAACTTTTGCGCCAGTTCATTGCAATTGTAAAAGATCATTACATACAACTTAAATATATAGATTTAGCTTATCATTTGATGATTAACACCATATAATCAACTCGTTAATAACATCAAGAGTTAACAATTTGACAATATGGAAACAAATGAGCAAAAAGATGATAAAATAATTATCATAGGTAAAGATGACAAAATTATGTTTGACAAGTGTCTTCAATATATTGTGTGGTTTTAAGACATGTGCTACACACCTGTATCTTCTGTTAATAACATGTTTATATATCCGTGATGATTTTAATAATTTGACCATTAAATTTTGGATAGAAAGTTGCAACTTATAATGACAATAATCATACAATTTAGAAAAAATATTCCGTATAATTGATTGCACTCTAGTTAACCAGTTATTGGTGATTCTATTCAAGGTTACCGGTTTTTAAATTAATGAGTAGTCTTGTGCAATGTTAATTGCTATGTTTTTAAACAAATATCACTTATATAATATAATGCATCTATATACTATTTCCTATTATTATTTTTAAAAAATTAATTGATAATAAAATCTGCATTAATAATTGGTAATAAAAATGTGATAGCTTACATGAGTAGTTCCTTTTTTTTAAGAATAAAATTAAAAACCTAAAAAAATGGAAAAAAATGTGACTTAAATAATTTTTTTTTTTTTGTTATACTTAAAATTGACGTAATAAACAAACCTATCCCAATGACTGATAATGAATACCTTTATATTGTGAATAGATAGCTTAATATTGGTGGTATAAAATGATTTAATAATATTTGCTGTGAAGTGTAGCTAATGGTTACCAGTGATGTATTAATATCCTTTATTTATTAATTCTTAGGTGTGATTCAAGGTGCACTATTGTATGAAAATGTGGCCCAAACTTATGGAGCACCAAAGCAACAGTCTCATTAGAGTTTGATTGGGGAGGCTTGTTTGTCTAATGGCTTTACCTGATGTTAATTGTGTGTAATTGTTTCGAATTAAAGAGGGCAATACATTGTAATTGATAGTGACTTATTGAATGTTTTGTCTTCATTAAAGTTCAGTTCATCATGTTTCGACATTCAACATTTTTCCCACCTTTTCTTTTTTTCTCTTTTTCCCGTAAAATGTCATTAATTTTAAATAATTTGAATTTCATTATGGAGCAATTTGTGAAGACCCTCCTAAAATGCAGTTCAAAATTAAAACCTATCTCTAGCCATCTTTCATAAATTGGTAACTGTCCTAAATTTTCATAAAAAATAAAACAATTATATATATAAAGCTTGTCTATTTAAACGCATTGAATAATTGTACAATAATATGGGAAGAGTATTATCTAATCTTTGTTGAGTATAACCGTACATCATTTTTTTATTAATATAGAAAATAAACCCTTTTTTTGTGAGGGAACCAAATTTGTACAAGTACTCCATGTATGTCATTTTAAGATTTTTTTTTCGCCATTCATTCTTGATTTGTTGTGTTTGTTTCCTTAATTTTAGCAGATTAAATTTAAGATTTGCATCGAGTAGTTGTAGGCAGGGTAGCATATTAGCTTGTGGTTAGTGTAGCGCAAATTTTTTTAAAAACGTATAAACTATATGATATATATCTGTAGACACCCAAATGTGCCTCCCCAAATGAGTAATCGATGAGAAAACATACCACGTTCGTGCCAATTCGATTCCGAAAGGCGCAATGAACTCGTAAAAATTTCAAAAGAATATGTAATGTCACTCAAAAATCAGTGAGGCAAAGGTTCAAACAAGAGCAAAGAATTTCCTTAATTCATTTTCTATTTTCGGGATTTTTCTACTAACTGGAAAATTTTAAATAATTACATGGTGATTCTCATTTTTTCTGTTGTTTCATTCACATCCTCACATGTTCTGATTCGCCAGTATTTTTTAGATATGTTCTGATTTTCTACAATTTCTTATGAATTTGCAATATTACAAAATCAACAATAACGTAGAAATACCGCAGAAAATACGGAAAATACAAAAATACACGGAACGTTCCAGATCCCTAGAACTCCTAGATACGCGTTCTGAGGAGGGGATATCTAGATTCAAATCGTGATTCTTGCAATAAGAAAAAATCCGAAATTAAGGAAAATACTGAACGTCATAAGCTCAAAGGAGCGTATAAGCCCCAATTGAGGCGTATATCCTCATTTGGTCCTTCTCCGCTGCCTATACATATGCTGCTCTCGAGTTTTAGGGGACTTCGACGACCCAACTTCACGACCCCACGGCTATAACTACGAGCAACACGAGCTATATCATAGTCGCTTGTCCATACAACATACTCATTGAAAATTCGAGTCTCGGCTCTTTCGAATCGATCGAGACGAGATCAAGGTATAATCGGATATACTCACCAAAACATATTTCACTCTTGTTTAATTTTTTTGTCTCTCTTAATATTTGATAACATTATTATGAGTTTAATCAATTAACCGATGTAAAACCCCCTTTAATTGATTCATGTAAATATGGTAGGATTGTCCACTCACGTTTTCAAATCGTTTTCATAACACTTATATTATCATCACATCTTGTAAATTCATTATTAGTCATTATTGTTGATGCAATACTAACGTGTTATTGTCTTGATTAAGCATCAAGCAAAGACTTTTAGTTTTACTTTAAACAATTTTGCTTATTCGCAAGACAAGGTGAGAAGGATATAGCATGTATATTAATGCTTTACTAACCTTTGTCTTCATGTCTCGTTTGTACATTTTTTTTTGTCACACATGTATATATGGCTTAAACTAAGACTCGGAATTCAATTGTTGTCACATTAATGTCAATAGATCAAGGACACCGGTTTTCTAGGCACCTATAATATTGATAACAAGCAAGATGAATCGCCTTGTCCATTTGAGAAGTTCTTGGTTTGTACATAATAGCAATCACTAATAATATTTAGATTAGGCGCTTTCAAATCAATTCATAGGCTTCTTTGAATCAATTGTTATGATTATGGAATGACACTGAGACCGAGTAGAGGCGCTACATGCGGGCGATTGGGTTATGATTCATCCAGGTACCATGTCCCCGATACACACCTTTGGGTACTGGACCTATTTGTGGGGCCACATTTGCACCAATTGGGCGTCGTGAAAACATATAGGCGTGGCGATCCCATCATTCGACAACACACCTAACGCATTCCATGCGGATTCCATGGTCATTCATGACACTGAAGCTGAGTCACCCCCCCTAAGGCGGGGCGAAGCCCTACAGTTTTGGCATTCACTGGGATATCACCATTGTCTGAGTGGACAGACTGAAAGTCTTCGTAGCTCCATATTCAATAATCCAATTGAATTGCTTGTGACCCTTCGAATAGGGTCATCACTTAGGCTCTTTGGCGCAATATGGCATGGTTCTGTGCTCCAGAGATCACCTTAAAGGGGGGTTACCTTGGTTGCATGTGTTAATGGATCACATGGCTAAGGTAAGTCCTATCCGCCATCGCGTATGCACGTGGACTAGATGCGTGTATTAAGGGGTATCTGCAGGCATATTAATCACCATTGGTGGTGTGAATGGACCCAGGCTCTACTCTTAGCATGGTATATCAGACTTAACCAAGCCGACTAAGTGCACTTAGATCCTGACCTAAGTGAATAAATTGATTTGTGTTTCAATCAAGGTGCTGTTAACTGAGACTCTCATTTAGTCCAAATCTTGAACACTCAAAAAGCCCTGTCTCTTAATCTGATGGTTCAAGACATGAAAGTTCGATGATCCATTAGGCCCATTTCAAAGTCCAATTTTCAATCCAATTTCAATTTCAAACTCAATCGATCCCAATCCAAGATCTTAGTATGAGCTTAATCGATCCTTTGGACCTTAAACCTGAATTAGGTTCATTCAATCACTTAATTCAAGAACCTTAAATCTGGCATTAGGTTCACATTTCAATTCTTCAACCCAAGAGCCTTAATCTGATTAGTATCGTCAAATTCAATCTAGAGAACCTAAACTGAACTAGGTTCGATCATAGACCAACCATAGGATCTTTGATTTTAAGGCTAGGTCCATGCAATTTCAAAGTGGCTCGTAGGTCTATAGAGGTTCCTTAAGTCTGAAATATGGCCTATCTTTGGTTTGAATCTTTCTCGAGTCTAGCACCTTAAATATAATAGGTCTAGCCTTCAAGTCCAATTTTCAGTCCATTTCAATCCATCCTCATATTTCTTAACATTAAAACGTCAGTGTCGGGTCCACTAGTCCGGAGTTTTCAGTTCGACGATCCCCGCGATGGCCCAAAGAGGCAAGAAGCAACACAAATCCTACTCGTCACAAAAGGCCCATGTCTCTTGACCTCATCATCTCACAAAAAAAAGCCTAATCCTCCACTCCTATGGCCAACTGGAAACATTCAATCAGCCACTACATAGAGCCTCATGAGTCACCCCAAGGCGCGGATCAATGATCCGTCGCCTTCTATAGATTGAGTCCATAGAGTCCTAGTCCTAGCATTGTATTCATTTCAATTCACTGTCTTTTGAGTCTATGTAGTCTCTTAAAATAAGCATGTATGTTTCAGTTTTCATTCAGCAATAAATGATTCATTTGTTTTTGAATATTATTTTCTAATTCTATGCAAGTCTCAACACTCATTGGCCACAATAGGATTAATCTAATACTGATTTAACTATTAAATTGAAACAATGCCCAAGAGAGGCCTTCTTTCACAGCTCCACAAATGACCCTCCCTTCCATTCCTTGTCACATCAAATCAAAAACCCTTGCAAACCTTTGAGCCACAAACACTACAATTTTAGCCTATCTTCTTTCATCACCACATATCTACCAACCCTTTGGACCAAACGGTGCGTAGGAAAGACACGTGCAAAAGAAAGAAAATAAAAAAAGGAAGAATAAAATGGGCAAAAAAAAGCAAAAATCAAAGTTCAATGCCAGTTATACAAAGTCATAAAAGTGCAAATCCAAAGCTCAAAGCCCAGATCAAATAAAAAGCAAGAGTCAAAAAAGCAACTGCGCACTATGGGTTCACTTCATGATCATCAACCTTTTTCAACCCTCAAACTACAGCCTCACATTACAACCACAAAAGCCTCTCACACGAGGCTTGTCCAAATCATCATCAGATCACGGTGGTCTGATTCCGTAGGATACGTAGGAAGCCTCTTCTCGAGGTTCGACCGCATCAACATTAATATTTGAGGCCTTTTGAGTGATTTGACTTGCTAAGAATTGATAATGGTTTTGCAGTCTAGAACCTGACATAGACCATGCTTGAACCTACATCATTAGCCAACCTCGCATTACAGCGCATCTTTGACCCTTAACCACAAATTTTTGACCCTTTTATTTCTCGAACCATAGCCATCCTTTGGTCACCTTCAAGACTCATTGACTCAATCCCAAGAAGTAAAGCCACCGACCTTTGGTTAGTACATCTTGTTGGGGAACTCATCCATACAATCCATCCACGCTTCCTAGTTGACTCTAAGCGTAAACTACATTGTTCAAAGCCTCGCTGGGGGGCTCGTCGCATCATGGCCCTTTAATTTCCAGTTGGGGGCTTCTTTTCTCCTAAGGCCCTATTACGTGTTCAAGTCTATGTATCAAGTGAAATCATGAAAAATTCGCTTATGGACCTGTCACTTTCAATCAAAGTCACTGTCTCGCCGATGTTAAGTCAAGTCAATGTCAAAGTTCAAGTCAAATTCAAGCTCTAGTCAACAAGTCACATCCGAGTCAAGCCATAGTCTCGTCCAAATGTCACCTTTTTTAAGTCACTTTTCAAGCAGCACTTTTCTAATAGACCCTTTCAATTCAAAGACTCTCTCAATCATGTATAGACCAGACCTAGACAAGGCCTTTCAAATTCAAGACTCTCTCAAATCATGTCTAGAACCAGACCTAGACAAGACCCTTTCAAACTCAAAGACTCTGTCAATCATGTCTAGAACCAGACCTAGACAAGCCCTTTCAAATTCAAAGACTCTCTGAAGTCATGTCTTGAACCAGACCTAGACAAGACTCTTTCAAGGCTCTCTCAGAATCATGTCTAGAACCAAACCTAGACAAGACCCTTCAAATTCAAGACTCTCTCAACATCGTCTTGAACCAGACCGAGACAAGACCCTTTTCAAATTCAAAGGCTCTCTCAGAATTATGTCTAGAACCACCTAGAAAGACCTTCAATTCAATGACTCTCTCAAATCATGTCTAGAACCAGACCTAGACAAGACCCTTTCAAATTCAAGACTCTCTCAAGTCATGTCTAGAACTAGATCCTAGACAGACCCTTCAAATTCAAAGACTCTCTCAAATCATGTCTCAAACCTGACCTAACAAGGCCCTTTCGAATTCAAAGACTCTTTCAAATTCTAATCAATGGCTATTCCCTTCTCAATCTCAAGGTCACAAGTTACAGGTCAACATTGCATGCAATTTCTCTAGACATAAAACAGACCTATTCGTTCACCAAGGTAGTCTAAATCCAAATTAGGTCTTCATTTGCAAGTCAATGCTCATTTCTCGGAAAGCCATGGGATGCATCTCATTTCTCCGCAGCCGAACGAAGAAGATCGCTCGAGACTCAGACCGCGACGGGACACGGCTACAGGTAAACT
Organism: Bassia scoparia; assembly: GCA_008642245.1. Lineage (NCBI taxonomy): Eukaryota > Viridiplantae > Streptophyta > Magnoliopsida > Caryophyllales > Amaranthaceae > Bassia > Bassia scoparia. Next base: position 12,078 of record SNQN01001887.1, read on the forward strand.
AAACCTTTGTTTTGCAGGTACCGGCGAAAAAGGGTAACTCAGGGTTGCAGAACGTCTTGAGTTGCTCCCGTCCCGAATCGAATACTTTGACTTCGTCTTACGAGACTTTACGTATCTCCAGACTCAGTCAAAGTGGGGGCTTCTGTAAGACCCCAACATGTGTCTCCCCAATGAGAATCGATGATGAAACATACACGTTCGTGACCAATCGATTCCGAAAAGGCGCAAATGAACTCGTAAAAAATTTCAAAATATGTGAAGTCACACTCAAAATCATGAGGCAAAGGTCAAACAAGAGGCCAAAAGAAATTTTCCTTAATCATTTTCTATTTCGGAATTTTCTATCTAACTGGAATGAGATTATTTAAAAATTTACACTGGTGATTCTCATTTTTCTGTTTTTCATCACATTCCGCACATTTTCTGAGTTTCGCCAGTATTTTTAGATATTTTTTCTGATTTTTCTACAATTTTCTATGAATTTTGCAATATTTACAATATCAAAATACGTAGGAAATACGCAGAAAATGACGGCAAAATACCAAAAAATACACGGAACGTTCAAATCCCCTAAGACTCCTAGATACGCGTTTCTTGGAGGAGGGATATCAGATTCATGCCGTGATCTTGCAAAATAAGAAAAAATCTTCAAATTAGGCAAAAATACTGAACGTATATAGCTCAAAGGAGCGTTATACGCCACTGACGCGTATATACGCTCACACATGAACGTATATACGCTCCCCATGAGCGCTATATACGCTCCAATGAGCGATATCGCCATTTTTGTGCCTTGTCTCTCGCGCCTATAAATACGGCTTGCCTCTCGATTTTAGGGGACTTCGGACGACTCAACTTTTCACGACCCCACGGCTATAACTACGAGCACACACGAGCCTTATCATAGTCCTCGTTCCCATACACATACTCATGAAATTCGAGTCTCGCGCGCTCTTTCGAATCGATTCGACGAACGAGATCAAGGTATAAAATCTGAGATTACTCACCAAACATGTTCACTCTTTTGTTTAATTCTTTTTGTCTCTCTAATTTGATTAACCATATAATGAGTTTAATTCATTAACACAATGTAGAAACCCACTTTTTATTGATTCATGTAAATATTAGGATTGTCTCACGTTTTCAAATTCGTTTTCATTAACACTTATTATTATTATCATATCTTTCACAATTCATTATTATGCATATTGTTATTGTCAATAACTAACGTGTTTATTGTCTTGATTAAGCAATTCAAGCAAGACCTTTTAGTTTTTACTTTAACAATTTGCTTATTCGCAAGACAAGAGGTAGAAGGATATACAGTATATTATGCTTTACTAACCTTTGTCTTCATGTCTCGTTTGTACATTTTTTTTGTCACATTGTATATATTGCTTAACAATACCGTGACAAATTGTTTGTCACATTAATGTTCAGATAATCATGGACGACCGGTTTTCTAGGCACCTTATTAATATTGACTAACAATCAAGTGATCGCCTTGCCGTTGTAGAAGTTTGGTTGTACATAATAGCAACTACCTAATAATATTAGATTAGTGCGCTTTCAAGATCAATTCAATAGGCTCTTTGAATTCAATTGTTATGATTTATGGAACTAACAATGAGACCCGAGTAGAGGCCGCTACATGGGGCGGATGGGTTACTGATTCAATCCGTACATGTCCCCGAACCCACACGTTTGTTACTGGACCTATTTGTGGGGCCACTAGTTTGGCACCAATGTTTCGGGCGTCCGTGAATAACCTATAGGCACGGTGGCGATCCCTCAATTCGACACCACACCCAACGCATTCACATGCGGATTCCAATGGCTCAATTCCATGACACTGAAGCTGAGGTCACGCCCCTAAGCGGGGGCGAAGCCTACATATCAATACGCTTTTTTTTAAAAAATTGTACCATCACATGCATAAAAGGCTAGTAAAATAATGGTTGATTAATTTTTTTTGATGTACACAATAATAGTTAATAGTTGGATAATTATTAGAGATGTGATAGCGAGTAGTCCCTTTTTTGTGAATAGCTATTAGTTCTGTTTTTTTATATGTAAAATTGACTCTTGAAAAATCTATATTTTAAAAAAAAAAAAAAACTTGACTATCTAAATCGATGCATTTCCGTTTTTATATGTTTTTTTTAGAGGATTTGTTGGGTTTTTTTTATAATGTTAGGTGGATACTTATAATTTTTTGTACTCTGTACTTGATATTAGATTTTTTAAAAGGTCGTCTTTGCTTTTGAAAAACTTTTGTGCTTTTGAAGCAATCCAAAAACCAAACATAATACATGAAGAAGACAAAAAGGATGTCTACTACAATGAAATGACAAACGACTAAAATTAATTAAAACAAATACAAACGATTAATATTAAAGTACACCTAAATGAAAACGTGAAACTTGATAACAGGATTAAGTTGAACGTAAAGATATGACTTTGTAGAGAAACTAAATATGTTAAATTGAGAAAGACATCTTATTAAACAATTAATCATACATACATTATTTGCAGTGATTAATTGATAACTACATCTTTTGACGATTAAATAATGTGAGTTCTGGGTCTATGATTAATATTAATTCACATATTTACTTGAATAATATTTTCCAATTAATCGTGTTCCAATTGGAGTGTATATTTACTTTCTCACTTATTTTACTCGTTTAATAAGTTGTTGTAGTTGTTTAAATTTTCGTGTACTGGGCAATATGATAGGTTTCTATAACATTAATTATTAAATGATTAATCACCATAACATTATTTTGTATGTTGTTGTTTGGGTCTTAATTAAACGATAATTGAAAAATATTTTTAATCATAGTGTTTTTAATAACAAAATACAAATTCCTATATTAACAAACATATCTTTGATAGTATAATCTTAAATCAATTACAAATGAGTCAAATAAATGCAGACATCTTTCATTAATAAAAATCTTTCGTATGGTTTGAGATTTCATTTTTTTTTAGTTTTAATTACTATAAGTAATTCCACAAATTACAGTATCTTTCCACATCAGAATCGTCAATCAACAAATAATGTGTCACAATCACACAAAAAAAAGATTGCTATTCATTAAAAGAGTTAAAAATTACATAATAAAAAGATCACGATATCAAATATATTTTACTATTTTGTACAGAATTCATTGAACTATTCAAAATTGAATAAACTAATGTTTTCTGAAAATTGCAATGCAAATTTGACCAAAGTATAACATTCAATTTACAATACCAAATAAAGTGAAATAATTCAATGATACATACCGCAAATTTCTTTCTATCCACCGTAGGACAATGCTACGAACATCAATTGTACAATTTTCTTGTGAAATTTAGAAATTATATGTACAATAAATCATAATTGTTGTAATACAAAAAAAGGATTTTGAAGGGAGTGAAGATAGAGAAGAACATACCGTCGTAAACAGAGAATTTTGTTGTGAATGAAAAATTAACTGCATTGTTTATAATACTCGTTTAATTTTTTGTTTTTCACGTAAGTATCTCTTCAATTAAATCTTTTTAATTTCTTATTAGTAAATTAACTGACAGTTTTTTTTTGTATTTCTGTTAGACATATCATGTGAGTTTTTTTTTTTTTAAAAAAAAATTTATTAAACCAATGAAAGAACGTAACTACTGTTGCATTTCAATCGTTTTTCTTTTTTTTTTGTAAATTATCTGAGGTTTTTTTATAACAATTATGTGAGACTTTTTATTATTTTAGTTAAACCCAATGGAAGCGCCCCAATGTCACCATTTGAAGCAAAAACCAAGTTATAAAATATTATATAGATTTCAATGCTCATATAATAAACCATTCATTTATGTTTTTTTTTAAAAAAAACCTTAAAAGCCATATTTTTTCAATGGTGATAAATTACTTTGAATGTGTATAATAAGTCTGAAAAATATCACAAATTAACATATATTTTCGGTGCAATATTTTTGATTAATTTAATAAGAAAACATATTATTTTGTAATCGAAAATGTCAATCTGATGTAATAATTTATAAAATACTAAAACTCCACGAAAATTTATAAAATTTCATACAAGGTGTATTACTGTATATGAAAACCACACAAATTTTAGAAATTATCAGATTAATAGAAAAATAAATAAAAATCGAATACCGGGTCAGCAACCGAATACAAAGTGGTATCAGTTTAAAAGCCAAAATTTTCTTCTTTATTTTCTATTATAACCTAAGTTTTTATTCAATCTTATACTTTTGAAACATCTCTTAAATATATAAATATTATATATAATAATATATATATATATAATAATATATATATATATATATATTTACAACGACGATATTTAACAAATCTTCTTTGACTAATAAGTGAGATTGGGTAGTCTAGGAAGGGCGCGTCTGTGTTAATTTGATTTTCCTTATGATTGTGCCTGTTACTGTATGTTTAAATATAACACCATAAATGTTCCTATGCTAAAATGTTGTACATGAATATGTACGTGCTTGCCTTTTCTTTGTTGAGGGATGTAGGATCAATGACCGTATGTTTTCCTTTAACAACATTTTTATTTATATTACGATTCTCGAGTTCCGAGGACGTACACGCTTAAGGGGAGAATGACGTGATAATTTTTTTAAACCATCATTTCGCGAAATAACTTTCGCTACAAGTAAAAACTCTTGGTTGTTCAAAGTATAAACTAAATATCTTGTGGTAGTATTGTAAAGTCGTTAGATATTCAAATTTTCAAAATGGACTTCAAGTAAATAATTTCGATCTTAAATAGTTGTTTTGTTTCCTTTTAGAAATAAATGGCATTTGATAATTATGTTTGGTTTACATTATTTTCAATTGCGGCCCGAAGAAGAAACAAGGTTGAATTCCTTCAAAAAAAATTAATTCAAACTTCCTTCATTCATGCATAATCTTTCCGATGCATTTTTGGTTGAATTGTGATTGCATATTGCAATTATAAACAACAACGAGTATATTTGTTATTATTGTTACCTTGCTATGAGACTTCTCTCATTCTCAATTTGTAATACTATTATGGTTGATAGTTGAAATAGTGTTATATTTGTTGCGAGTATCCTTAAAGACCTTATCGGATTGAGGTTTGGGTTGTAAGTTGCTTGGGATTGGCTTATAATTATATTTGAGAGAAGTATGCTTGGTATAGCTTTATGTCTATTATG
>SNQN01001887.1:17307-28991 GCA_008642245.1 Bassia scoparia
TTACGAATTGAGTGAATGTGACTATTTGGGAAACCTGTGCTACTATTGAGTTATTATTTATTGAAAACCGTGGTAGTTATTGATCGAGCATATTATCATTATGCGAGGTAAATGAGATCTATTATATTATTGAGCTTGGGATAAGGCCTGGTGCTAATTATATTATCGAATAGCATGACACAAATATTGGTGAAATGGTTGAGTTAGCGAGAATGTATTCAATGTTTAAGAGAGATTTGTTAAATCTCTCTAAGGTTGTCGTGTTATGAAGTTACATATTAATTACATTGTGATCTGACTTTAGTGATGATATATTATTGTGTATTAGCATTTGATGAAGATTATAATTCAAAGCACTAGGTGAATTAGGAGGCTAAAGATGAAACTTATTGAGGAATATTACGTGCAAGTATGGATGATTTAAAGAAAAATGATGAAAGTGTTTCAACATGATTTGTCTAGGAATGCTTGGAAATTCGGGATGCTTTTGTATATTATAAGGATTTATTGGTGGTAATTGTACTGTTGAGCAAGAAGTCAATAGTATGATCGGAAGACACACAACGTTATGATTGGGATGGATTATCTTTGTGCAATGATGAAGAGGGATGAACTTAATGACTAAGTTTTCAACCTTAGTATATTATGTTAAAGGTGGAATAAAAACTGTGAAGTTGTCTTTTGAAAATGTGGCGATTTGAGGTTGTGTRGTGTCATTATATTGAGGATAGATTGTAAGTAGCGTGAATTGTCGACAGTTTAGTTTCGATTTAGAATGATAGTGTATCTTACGTAATAAAGTTGTTATGCTTATGGGATGGTTACCTTTATATAAGGACAGTTGAGACTCTTTACTACTTTAGAATGGAATTTTGTTTGAATTAGATCGACACTGTTTTATTGTCTTCCTTGATGATGTATCTCTTTTGAGTAATGTTTGTGATGATYGTTATTATTTTATTGTGATTATGAGTGTTGGTCAAAGTTCGAGAGTTTTCTTGGTTGTAAACCATCGAGCTTAAGCAAGTTTTGTGTTGATAGGAACATTTCGTTTTATTATTACGTTAAGCATAGTTGGAGTAATGTTCCACTGTATTTTAAGTTCAGTTAGGTGTCATTCTTAAGAGCATGTTTCATTTTTTTTGGTAGCCTTGATATTCTTGGAGGTTGCCGAAAGTGTACGTTAGTGGCATAATCCCACGAATTCCAAACTTTTTTTACGAGAAGTCGGTGGTTGTTGTGAAACACTTGAAAGGATACTTATAGTTTCCTCCCTTTATCTACTAGGGAGAAGGATCTGGAGGGAGCTTTTTACTTTGTTACTCAGGGAAGTGAGAGTTGGAACAGAGGACTTTATGCCATGAATAAGTTGGTTTGGGATGAGTAGGATGGAAGGCGGGAGGTTTTTTGAATGTCGTTCACAATTGCTTTTCACAAAGTTTAGTCTTGGTTGGAGTTTTATTTGTAACCGGAGTGTGTGTTCCTTTCTTATTTTGTGCCCACAGCCACGGAATATTGTTTAGTGAATAAGTTGAAAGGAAGTAGCGTGTCTTTGAGTTAAAGATGAGRTGCATTAAAGGGTGGAAGCGACTAGAGAAGCAATATAAAGTATGACTTTTGAGGGAAGTTTCGAGATCMTATMTAGAATAAACAATTACTTTTGGGATTTTAGTGTGCCTTAGGACACGTTATGTACACTGTGAGTTTACGGTCATGCCTTTTGAAGTTAATTAGTGCACTAAAGTCTTGATGGACCTAATAAATCGAGTGTTTCATGAGTGCCTAGACAAGTTGTGGTTCTTTTATTGATGATATTTTGATATATTCAAGGAATAAGGAAAACATTCTTAAAACTTGAGGAATTTCCTAGAGACCCTTCGCAGTCATAAATGTTATGTCAACATTTCTAAATGTGAGTTTTGGTTGGAACAATTGTGTTTTTAGGTCATTATGTTTCTAAGGAAGGTGTGTTTGTGGATCCTGCAAAGTTTGAGGCYGTTAGTGCGTGGCCTATGCCTAAGAATGTGACTGATATTTGATGTTCGAAATTTTCTGGGATTAGTTGAGTACTTTAGGAGGTGAAACTAACAAGAGACCTATGGGAAGAGTACAACKTCTAGAGATACCCGAGTGAAAGTAGGATTCCATATCAATGGGTTTTGTTACAGGATTACCCTGGACCAAGACTAGAAATGATACTATTTTTGTTATTATTGTTAAACTTGAAAGAAAAATCCAATTGGATGAGTCCCTGTTATATGAGGAAGAACCATGCGATATTAGATCCAAAAGTACGTAGTGACAACAAGAATGTCAAAAAGGTGAAAATTCAGTGGTTTTAAACTAAATGTCTGAGGGGGAGATGCACAAGAAAGTATCGTGAGTTGTTTGTTAAGACGAGTTGTTTGTTGAGAGTGTTACGGGACGTAACTCTTTTCTTTATAGGGGCAAACAGAAATATGGATTTTGCGGCCGACTGGAACGTCACCGGTCGAGTTTTTTTTAACGACATTACCGACTAATACGACCGAGTTTGGCAGTCGGTAATATTTTACCGACCGAAATGTAAAGTAGGTCGGTATTACCGACCGATTTCATCGGTCGGTAATTCAGCCAAAGCTGAGGAGGCTATTTATCGCGCTAAATAGTACTATTTGTCGGTCGGTAAAATTTTAATTTTTTTTTAATAAAAAACCGGCTAAATTCCCTCACCGAGTACATAACACATACCTACACCAGCTATTAAATATCGCGCGCCCACCCCATTATCCTCTCGGACACTCTTATATCTAATATCACTCATCCACTCCTCTCCTCCTCATCTCTTTCAATCACATATCACTACCCTCTCCCCTCTCTTCCTTCCCCTGTCTCTCATGACGGGGGCTTTCCTCACTCTCAAGTTCACGGCCAAGCCTAATAACCTCCCACCACCACCACCTCAGCACCCTCTCCTTATACCTGCAAACTCCTCTCCTTTACCAACCAAAGCCCCGGGGTAGAATGCGATATAATTTCGCGTGCTTTTGCCTTGTTTTGTTACTTATGGCAGTTTTGTTATTGATTACTTGAGCTTTCCTCCTGGTAATTGTCGAGTTCCAAGGCACAACGAGGACGTTGCATTCCTTAAGTGGGGGTGATTGTAACACCCACGAGGTTTAAGAGAATTTGATAATTGTTTTGACATGCGTTTTGCTTGAGCTTTTGCATTGTTTTGGCAATCATTACTTCAAGTTGCTTGACTCTGGTCTAGTAGGCATGATTTTGTTTGGAGCACATACTATAAAAGTGTGTGAAATCGTGTCAAGTATGGTAAGTGGGGTATTATTTCAGTGACACACGTAGTTTACAACAATACAATTATCTTTCCTTATGGAATTTTTCTTGAGAGATTAAGGATTTTGGGACAAGTTTCGGGGACGAAACTTCTTTTAAGAAGGGTAGAATGTAATCCCCCGTAATTTTCAAATATTTATAAATATATTTTTTTATAAATATATTACGATTTATCTTATAAAAWGATATATWTTTTTATTTAAATGTCATTATCTTCATTTAAATTATATTTTGCGATCGAAAAGATATATATCTTTGTTGAATTTTATTATTTTCGTGTAAACTATATTTTATGATAGAAATTTTTTTTCTTCTTTATCCAAAACAACATAAATTAAATAAATATAATATTTTAATTAAAACCTAGCTAAAACCTATGTCAGTTAAAAAGGAGGATTTTATTTTTACTCATCCACTTCATACGCTTCTTTCAAGTTTTTCAAAAAAAAATGGGGAGAAAGAGAGAAGTGTGTTGCTATGCCCTGCGATGCTGCACCATTGCTACCGAGGAAGGAGTGGTGGTGGTTGTTGCGGCAGAGGAGAGGGGAGGAGAGAGAATGGGTTGGGTGGGGTTGGCAAACTATGGTTAATGGTAAAAGTTAAAGATAACGGTTGGCAAGTTATGTTTAACGGAATATTCCTCATTATAATTATGATTGAGAATTAAACAAAATTTCAACTCTACCYTTGGGATTAAAAAAAGCACAACACTGCCATTGGGATTTCGCGAAAACTCAACACTATCAATGGGAATTTCCCTAAAGTAAAATGCATCATACAACAAGAGGAGAAAGTATAGGCTTCACAAGACTTGTTTTACGGAGTACATTGTATTACACTTTTCTATTTGATGTATTTTTTTAGAAAAAACAAATTACAGAAAATTATTGTATGCATCAAATGAACAAAAAATTTAATGTACATCAAACATATAGTGACGTTTTACATCAACTAGTGTGCCCCGGCGCGCTCAAGCGCGCCGTGGTCCACTTTTCGATTGTATAATTTACAAGCAAGAATTTTAACAGGCATTCATTAGAAGAATTGTATAGGTATATATTACAAAGATAGTGTCATTGGTTCTTTACAAAAAACATCTACCTAGAGAGTTTCGGTTTTATCTTCAAATTCGACAAATTTGCTTACTAACACAAACACATTGCTAATTTATGTACTCTAATATGCTATCACTTCAAGCCATCATAGGTAAAGTGAAATGAAGTTTTTTTTTTGGCACAAAACTAAGGCAACCACAYAAATATAGTCCAACAATTTMCAAATACCAATTAAAATCAAGGGAAAAACGAACAAGCACACAAATTTCACAAAAATCCCCAAATTGATGCTAGAATCTCCCAACTAAATTGGCAAGAATCTCAACAGCATTTGCTCAAATCTGCATTCTTTCACAAACAAGCAACAATTTTCTTAGAGTGATTTCTAAGCAATGTATGATATAATCACAWTGTACATCTATTTCCAAACACAGAAAACCCCAGTTACTCACAATTATACCAAATTAGTGCACATTGCCAGCAAAATGTACCCAAAAACATGAAAATGTTGAAGATCTATGAAACAAACATCAGTTGAATCACATACTGTAAAACAAACAAATAAATACTTCGTAGTTGAAATGGATAATGGAAAAAAAGAATATTCCTTTCAATTTTAACAGAAATATGAAGTCATTACAACAACAATAACACTAAACTCAATGACACAAATGTAAAGATTCCATCTTTAAATTACCCCTAAAGAAAGTTTCATACTTTACACAAGAACAAGAAGCAAAATGGCATAAACAGAAAAATGCATGCATTCTTATACTAAAAATGCAAGAGAAAGAAAGCTGAAAATACACAATCAAACAACTTACATGAAAATCAMAAATTCAACAGCCCAGAAAATGCCGCAAAAACCCACTCTTCAGGATTCACATTCTACTAATAAAGCTTAAAATTTTCAAAAATCTGAGATACCCAAATAACAACTATAATGCAGAGTTTGAGTTACAAAAGAGGAGAGAGAAAGAAAGAGAAAGAACCCACATCAAACCAGGCCCATACAACCAGCCAAAAAAACATACGGACCAACCCAAAACCACAATCCTRTACCAACCATCAACCCACCACAACATAAAACCCAAAAAAATTGATTAAATCAGGCCTCGTCAAATAAATTCATTGAACTATTGTAGTGTAATACCAACAAGGAGATCAGCATTAAAGATGTTATACCTTAGCATTGAAATTGGAATCCAGAAGTATGTTTGATGATCTTAAAWTTCTATGAATGACAGCAGGATCACAGCGCTCGTGGATATATTTTAAACCCCTTGTATGCCCAAATATCATGAAAAAATATAGATTAGGTTCAAGAAGAGCGAAACGTCCATGATGATTAGGATATAACAGAAAACAAAAGAAATCCAAGATAAAAGAGTTATCCGTAGTACTTATACCTGGCAACATGTTACATTCAATAACCTCATGTACGAATAACTAATGCACAATGCTAGTTAACTGACAGTGAATATAAGCAAACATACACAAAAAAAAAGTACCAGGGTCTTATACTATTACAAATAGATTTAATAAATGCCCACTACATCAAAATGTTTATCAGTCTAGTATATTCCTTTTGTCCACAATAAAGATCATCACGAGCCAAAAATGTAATTATAAATTAACATATACTAATGCTCAAAAAATAATACGGAGTATAAGATACCAGCACATCGTAATTATATATGGAATATACGCAATTTTCCAAAGTAAATTCACACTACCGTAATTCAACTCGTAATTAAAGTGAGGAAAAGGCATGATATAAAACTTACAGAGAACAAACTACACTGTCAAAGTGTTGCTCAAATGAAGATAGCATAGACATTCAAATTGTTTGGAAGAAAATATTAAAAATTGGGCATTAAAGTTTTGAATTTTCCCATCAAACGCTCAACCAAAACATCATCGTCAGAGGCCTCAAACTCTTCTCCACTGATCTAAATCGCAAACAAGTTAGAATTCAACTCACGAATAAAAAACTTATTCTAAGGAGTAAGATATACTTTCCAATCAAATTCATTTCACTTACTCTTTAAAGCATAAATAACAACGAATTGCAACTTGCAAGAGCTTAAATTTACWTCGCTGAAATATTGAATAACAAATAGTATCAAACATCACATAAAAACCAATGAACAATCATRAAATACCAAATTCGTGAATAGGATAAAAGAGTTATTTGTATTACTTATACCTAGCAACATCAGTGGAGAAGGCAACATTACCCTTCTTCCCTCCCATTCTCAGCGAACTCAGACTCCTTAGTTTACCCAAATTTGGTACAAGGGACCTTCTTTTTACAACATCTTCATCACCAACATTAGAAGCATGCATTGCAACAAAATTAATTTAGTGTCCAAAAAATTAAACTTTTTGTCTATAGTAAATGCAAACAGAATTGATCAAAATCAAGTACAATTTTTTTTGCAAGAATACAAATGAGGGATGGAAGCTAAAACAACTATCAACCAACCAATTAATGCAAATCCCTCACTTGCGCTTCTGCTTATATTACTAGGTCATAAGGTTTGGACTGGCTTCGCACGCTACTGGATTTCTTCTCCATGTACGAAGCCCTGGGCATGTCGGACTAAAAATGGAAGGGTGTATCCAATAAAATATTTCAGAAAAAAAGGTTGTTATTTCTCTCCTTATGTCTTGAAGAAAGTTGGGACTCTGCAACTTTTCTTCAGGCTTTTTTTACCTCGTGAACTTCTTTTTCTGGTTCGAGTTTTGGGTTTTTGACAGGATACTCTCAACAACAATTTGTTCAGAAGCTATACCTTTCAGTTGGAAGAATGAGGCTGATATCATAGAAATCCTTGGTAAGAATCAGGGTCTTTATCAAGGGCAAAAGCTGATGAGTGTCTGGCATGTAGGCAGTAAATGTATTGCAGGTTATCATAAGCATAACTATAAGCTAGAGGCACGACTTTTGAAATACTGAGACTGGTTTTGTTGGGGGCATGTCGAGGTGATATTTTATTGCGCTGCAACAGTATTGGCTCGTTTAAATGCCACACATGCACTCTTACACCCCAATGGTGCTCCCATGAATCCTTAACGCCAAAGTGTCAGTGGCATTGAATGTTCAAACTGCTTGCAGCTGCATAGCTTGTAGCAGGACAGCCGATTAATTCCATTTTGTGGGACTGCCGGAAAAGGATATGTATGAAGCCATGGATGAGGCTGATATCATAGAAATCCTTTGCCCATGCTTCCGGCTAGAGTAAACTCTACTAGGTTTGCAGGTAGAGCCTCCTTTCATTACATGATACCTAACCAGAACCGCAATCCCTGTGCACACCTGGAACACAATGGCTCGAAGTTTTAGTTATTTGAGGTTGCATTAGAACTCATTGTTGCTTGAACCATTATTATTCATGTTGCTCTGCCAACATTAATCAGTAGGAATAGACCAATCTTATAGATTGTACAGCTCTGCCAATTGGGTAAGTTCAGCCTCAATTTGGCGTAATGTAGATGGTTTGGCTTGGCAGGTACTTATCTTAAAGGAGTGTCACATTACCATCTACATTAAAGAAAGAGAGATCTTCATAAATAACCTTTCCTCTTAAAATCGGATAAAGAAAGCAGGCGAAAATTAAACTTCAGCTTAATAACAGGCAACTCCCAAAACATGTATAACTTATAAATTAAAATCAAAAAAAAAGTTGTACTTGATTTTGATCAATTCTGTTTGCATTACTATAGACAAAAAGTCTGAATTTTTGGACACTAAATTAATTTTGTTGTCAATGCATGCTTCAAATGTTGTGATGAAGATGTGTAAAAAAGAAGTCCCTATTACACCAAATTGGGTAAACTAAGGAGTCTGAGTTCGCTGAGAATGGGGGGAAGAAGGGTAATGTTGCTTCTCCACTGATGTTGCATATCTAAGTTATACAAATTACTCTTTATCCTATTCAGAATTTGGATTTGATGATGTTCATTGGTTTTGTATGTGATGTTTATAACTATTTGTTATTCAATATTTTCAGCGAAGTAATTAAGCTCTTGCAAGTTGCAATTCTTGTTATTTATGCTTAAAGAGTAGTGAAATGAATTTGATTGGAAAGTATATCTTATCCTGAATAAAGTTTTTTATCGTGAGTAATTCTAACTTGTTTGCGATTAGATATCAGTGAGAGAGTTTTGAGGCCTCTGACGATGATGTTTTTGGTTGGCGTTTGATTGGAAAATTCAAAATTATGCAATTTTTTTAATATTTTCTTTCCAAACAATTGAATGTCTACGCTATCTTCATTTGAAGCTACACTTTGAGACAGTGAGTTTGTTCTCATGTAAGTTTTATTAGCCTTTTCCTCACCCTTTTAACTACGATTGAATTACAGGTAGTGTGAATACTTTGGAAAATTGTATATTACCATATATTATGACATGTGCTGGATCTTATACTCCGTTATTATTTTATTGAGCATTAGTTATGTAATTTATAATTACATTTTGGTCGTGATGATCTTTAATTGTGGACAAAAGGGAATTACTAGACTGAATAAATTTTCGATGTAGTGGGCATTTAATTAAATTATTTGTAAGTAATAACCTTGGATTTTTTTGTGTATTTTGCTTATATTGCACTAGTTAACTAGCATGCTGTCAGGTTATGTGTACATGGCTTATTGTAATGTTAACAGTTGAGGATATAAGTACACGGTAACTCTTTATCTGGATTCTTTTGTTTTCGTTATATCCTAATCATATGGCTTCGCTCTTCTTGAACAAATCTATATTTTCTAGATGATATTTGGGCTACAGGGTTAAAATATATCCACGAGCGCTGATCCTGCTTCATTCATAGAATTTTAAGATCATCAACATAACTTCTGGCATTCCAATTTCATGCTAAGGTCATACATCTTTAATGACTGATCTCTTGTTGGTATAGACACTACAATAGTTTCAATGAATTTATTTGACGAGGCCTATTTAATCAATTTTGGTTTTATGTGTGTGGTGGTTGATGGTTAGTAGCAGGATGTGGTTGTGGTTGGTCCGTATGTTTTTGGCGGTTGTATGGGCCTGGTTTGATGTGGGTTCTTTCTCTTTCTTCTCTCTCTTTTTGGTAACTCAAACTCTGCATTATAGTGTATTTGGGTCACTTCAGAATCTTTTAAAATTTAAGCTTTTATTAGTGAATGGAAATCCGAAGAGTGGTTTTGCGGCATTTTCTGGCTGTTGAATTTCTGATTTTTTCATGTAGTTGTTTGATTGTGTATTTTACTTTCTTTCTCTTTGCATTTTAGTATAAAATGCATGCATTTTTCTGTTTATGCCATTTTGCTTCTTGTTCTCCTGTGAAAGTATGAAACTTTCTTTAAGGGTATTAAAGATGGAATTTACATTGTGTATTGATGTTAGTGTTATGTTGTTTGTAATGCACTCATCTTTCTGTTAAAATTGAAATGAATATTCTTTTTTTCATTATCCATTTCAACTACAAGTAATTTATTTGTTGGTTTTAACAGGTATGTGAATTCACGTGATGTTTTTGTTTCAAGTGTCTTCACCATTTTCAATGTTTTTGGGTACCATTTTGCTTGGCAATGTGCACTAATTTGGATATAATTGTGAGTAACTGGGAGTTTTCTGTGTTGGAAATAGATGTACATTGTGATTATATCATACATGCTTAGAATCACCTCTAAAAATTGTTGTCTGTGTTTGTGAAAGAATGCAGATTTGAGCAAATGCTGATGAGCTCTTGCAATCTTAGTTGGGAGTCTAGCATCGAATTTGGGGATTTTTGTAAATTTGTGTGCTGTGTCTGTTTTCCCTGATTTTAATTGTATTTGCAAATTGTGGATCTAACTATATTTTGTGGTTGCCTTAGTTTTGTGCCAAAAAAAAACTTCATTTCTACTTTACCTATGATGGCTTGAAGTGATGCATATTAGAGTACATAAATTAGCAATATGTTGTTTATAAGCAATTTGTCGAATTTGAGAATGATAAACCGAAACTCTCCAGGGTAGATGGTTTTTTGTAAAGAACATGACACTATCTTTGTAAATATACCTATACAATTTTCTAATGAATGCTGTTAAAAATTCTTGCTTGTAAATTATACAATCGAAACGTATAACGTTTGATGTACATTAAATTTTTGTTTCTTGATGCAACAATAATTTTCTGTAATTTGTTTTTCTAAAAAAATACATCAAATAGAAAATGTAATCATGTACTCCGTAAAACAATTCTGTGAAGCCTATACTTTCTACTCTTGTTGTATGATGCATTTACTTTAGGAAATTCCCATATAGTGTTGATTTTCGCGAAATCCCAATGGCAGTTGTGTCTTTTTTTAATCCATGGTAAGAGTATGAATTTTGTTACCATTCTCAATCATAATTATAAATGAGCGATATATTCCGTTAAACATAACTTGCACCGTTATCTTTAACTTTACCATTAACTAGTTTTGCAACCCACACCCCACCCCCATTCCTCTCCTCCCTCTCTCTCTGCCGCAACAACCACCCACCACTGCCTTCCTCCGATAGCAATGGGCAGCTCGCAGGGCATAGCAACAACACTTCTCTTTTCTCCCCATTTTTTTTGAAAAACTGAAAAGAAGCCGTATGAAGTGGATGAGTAAAAATAAATCCTCCTTTTTAACCTGACATAGTTTTAGCTAGGTTTTAATTAATATTAATTAATTTAATTATGTTGTTTTGGATAAAGAAGAAAAAATTTCTATCATAATATAGTATTACTCGAAAATAATAAAATTCAACAAAGATATATATTTTCGATCGCAATAAATTAAATGAAGATAATGACTTAATAAAAATAATAATCTTTTTATATGATTAATGTAAATATTTATAAAAAATATATTTATAAATATTGAAATACGGGGGAATTACACTCTACCCTTCTTAAAAGAAGTCTTCAGTCCCCGAAATTGTCCCAAAAGTCCTTAATCTCTCAAAGAAATAACATAAGGAAAGATAATTGTATTTTTGTAACTACGTGTGACACGATTCAACACTATTATAGTATGTGCCTCCATAACAACAATCATGCCTACTAGACCAGAGTCAAGCAACTTGAATAATGATTGCCAAAAAATCAAAGCTCAGCAAACGCATGTCAAAACAATTTATCAATTCTCTTAAAAACCTCAGTGGGGTGTTAATCACCCCCCACTTAAGCATGCAACGTCCTCGTTGTGCCCTTGGAACTCGACAATTACCAGGAGGAAAGCTCAAGTATCAAAACAAAACTGCCATAAGTAACAAAACAAGGCAAAAA
>SNQN01001887.1:29016-41183 GCA_008642245.1 Bassia scoparia
CAATCCCCTGGCACACCGGAACACATGGCTTCGAAGGTTTAGTTTGATTTGATGTTGCATTATAGAAATCTCATTGTTGCTAGTGAACCTTATTATTCATGTTGCTCTGCCAACATTAACAGTAGGAATAGACAATTTATAGATTGTAAGCTCTGCCAATTGGGTAAGTTCAGCCTCAATTTGGCGTAATGTAGATGGTTTGTGCTTGGCAGTACTTGTATCGTCTAAAGGAGTGTCAACTTACCTCTACATTAAAGAAAGAGAAGATCTTCAATAAATAACTTTTCCCTCTTAAAATCGGATAAAGAAAGCAGGCGAAAATTAAACTTCAGCTTAATAACAGGCAACTCCAAACATGTATATACTTATTAAATTAAAAAATCAATCTTTTTTTCCTTTTTTTTTGTGTGATGAGTAATTGAGTAGTAAACAACACTTAATTTACTCATTAGACTTATAGACAAACACAAAATAAATAGCACTTAATTTACTCATCAGAAATTAATGAAATTCAAAGAGTACCCATTTGATTAATAACAAAACACGGCAAACATAAATGTGAGTTTAATGTAAAGGAAGTACCTTTAGGAGGTTGAATGCGAGCATAAACTTGTGAGATTGGTACTGCTTCATTAGCTGTCACAACTGAAATCAAGGAACAAAGTACCTAGATGGGCAACAACAACAATAATAATGCTACCATTGTAATTTAATCAGAAAAAAAGAGAAAGATACAATTTTGATGAGAATTTTGTTCCAAATTTTCACCAAATTTTTTTGGGGGTTCAGCTTAATTTTTGATTTATGAACTGGGAAAAATTGAAACTTTGTACCAGCATTGATTTATGAACTTTGTAAGAAAATTGAAATTTAATAATTAATATTGGTGAAAATTCAAACCACCAACCTCATCAACATGTCTCTGATTAAATCAGGCCACCCCACGAGCCACCACAAGAAGCCATACTGCCTCACACRGCCATTACTAACACCCCCTGCTTTCACACCCCTTTTCGTGGCCATAGGTCGCATGCAGGCAGCGCTACCCACGCACACGCCGCTTATCGACACCAACYAGCAAAACCAGAGCCGCAACACCCTTCTCCGGTCCCATGGGTCGCACTCAGGAAGCATCATTAGTGACCAACCACCGCCCTCAGCACCAACACCCATCACCACTCATCCAAAACATCCACGASCCTTTTGAACGTGAAAAATGAAAGGGAAAAACCACGGTGGAAAACCAGGGAGAAAATTAGGGGTGAAAGCAGAGATGAAAAGAGGGGAAAAAGTGTCGTGGGCTTGCTTGTAGATGGTGATGGACAGCAACCACGAAGAAGAAAGTGTCAAATGTCGGTCCACGTGTAGGATATTTTGGGGGTAAGGGCAATTTCGCCATTGCACTGTTCATTATGAACAGTACCCACTAAGGGGCTTTTTACTTTGTTAGGATTAGGATTAGGATATAGTGATTCATTATGCAGTTTARCTCAATATAGTGATAAATAATAAATGTCACTATATTGATAAAAGTGACCAAAAGAATAACTCTAATATGATGCACAATAATTATATTGTGCACCCGATGCAACTAAAACTATGCCAACAAATTATTGCAAATATTGAGCGACCGTGGATTGATAGCAAATTTATCCCCATGTCTTAAATTTGAGAGTGACATCAGTTTTATTTTTTTATAATTTTTATATATTAACAAAATTATTAAACATTAACAAATGAAATTATTATATTTTTCATCCTTCATCTTTGTTCATCATCTTCATCCAACATCATCATCCTAAATGTCATCTTTCATCATTTAACCACATCATTTAACCACATTTGTTCGACCTCAAATCCCAGCATCATCTTCGCTAATCATCATCCTAAATCAATCCAATCTAGGTTGGTCTCAATCTCTACTCTTAAGTTGAGTTTTGAAATTTAAAAACTCAACTTGAGACTTGATTGCGATTTTTAAAGAAAAATGGGGAAGTTTTAACCACAAATCTAAAGATTCAAATTAATGATGTCATTCCGAGTCTTAAAACTTGGGGCTAAACATGTTCTAAGTACTGATGCATGTTAACTGCATCCAATGAATCAAAAACTTGTCTGATTGTGCAATGTGGAATATGACATCAGCAAAGAAAGGAAAAGACTTGTAAATTGAGTACATTAGAAAATCCTTGTACAAGTGCGATGTACCCTCCTGGAAAAAAGTAGAATGATGAACCGCAAGATATATTAAAATTAGAGAATCAATTATTATTGTAAAGTTAAAATGTTACTCCGTAAATGTTTTCTTTTTGAAAATATAATCAATTGATTTGAAAGTTGGTTGAAAAATAAACGTTCATGTTGTTAGATTGATAAGGCCTTTCTTATAAGGGAAATTCTCAACTTGATTGTGTGTTGAACTTTGCAGGTAAAATAGAAATTTAGGATAAGAAAATTTGTCAACAACTACCCACTTTTTGTTCAACTTTGAAAACAACTACCCATTTTTTTTTAAAAAAAAACAACTACCCACTTTTTATCAAATGTTTGTGAACCACGACCACTTAACGGTTTTTCAATAACACCGTTAACTCTCTCACTTCCAACCACCACGAACCACCCTCCCCTCACCGCTGCCACCTACGACCAACCACCGCCGTCCACCGGAGCACCCCACCAGCACCACCGCAGCACAHGGAAGCAHCCCACGACCAAGACAARCTCTAAAACCACCCATTAATAGCCACAACCKCCACGAAAACCACCAACCAGTCYCGSAACTTAAAATGCGATTTTCTCAGCCTTCCACCCATCTTTTGGACATGGTTTCTTCATGAAAGTTGTAGATCTCYAAAAAATACATGAAATAGGCTCAAGAATTACTCAATTTGGAGTTGTATTCAAGTAGTTATGCCCATGAGAATTTCACAAAATTAAGGGGTTTCGAAATTGGGGGTTTCGAATTGGGGATTTGATTGCAAAATTGGGTAATTGGTTTGCGAAATTGGAGATTTCAAATTGGAGATTCATTGCTTGGGTTGCGAAATTGATTCAATTTGATTGGGGATTTGAGGGTTGCGAATTCTAGGGTTTCAAATTGGTTGTTTTGGGGAGTTAAAGGTTGAAATTGGGTGGAGTGGGTGAGGCGAATTATAGTGGCAGCGAGAACCTGGTTGGGGCGTCGGGGGTTGGGGGCCTGTTGTTGGGGCTCGTGGTGTGGGGGGGGCTGCGAGGGGGAGGGGAGGGGGAGGGGTGCTGCAGGGGAAGGAAAAAGGAAGGGGTGCTGTAGGGGCGATGGCAGTACGTGGGGCAATGAACGGAGTGGCAGACTGGTGGTGGGAGGTGGCAGAAGGGTGGCAGCGGTGACGGGAGATGCCGGGAGGGTGGTTGGAAGGAAGAGAGTTAACGGTGTTAACTTAAAACCGTTAAGTGGTCGTGGTTCACAAACTTTTGATAAAAAGTGGGTAGTTATTTTCAAAGTTTGACAAAAAGTGGATAGTTGTTGACAAATTTTCCTTTAGAATATAACCATTAATTGTTTTAGTGATATAATCGCAGTCACCATTTCTATCACCAACATCACAAGTCATAGTAAAAGAGTATTGTTTTAGTGATGCAAAAAAGTTCAAGAAACAAGCAGCAACTGAGCAACGAGCCCAAGCACAACAAACAGACATCATCACTAGTCAGAGAAGGGAATATGATACATTGTAGAAAAAACAGCACCAACAGCTGCACTTGGTAGTTATAAGCCACAGAATATGATACATTGTTTGTTGTCGTCATCATCATAAACTCGAGAAACTTACAGGGAAACAAAGACCTATACATTAGTTGAAAATTTTCCCGGCCAGCAAAACAATTCAACTCATCAAGACCTCAGAAGTAGTGATTCTCACCACTAAATTGGATTGCTTTCGTTGTTACTGTATATGTACTTTTTCTCCTCTTTTTTCCCCTTTTCTCTACTCATTAAAATTTTAGATTAATTGGAAACTAATTTTATGAACTACAGATATGCAAGCATCATTATCGTGCAGTCAACTGGTCCTTATTCACTGGAATTGAAGGTGTTCTACTACTAGACTGGTCCTGTAAATGCTCACTAGAGCTATTCTCTTCTCGACCCTTCACATTACAGTCAGGCTTATTGCTATGACCATCAATTCTAGATTGGGGCAATGGTGTTTCTGTTGAAGGAGGTACTACCCGAGACAAAAATCTACGTATCATCTCATAACTAGTAAATGTTATGACAGAATTTGGAACCGTTCTCAATAGATTAGTTGCACATCCACGATAAAATCCGGGAATCCCTTCGGTATGGAAAACCTTCCGAACACAATCAATCACCCCCAAATAACGAACTTCATTACGAACATGCCCTTGCTCTTGAAGCCTCGAACGCACCACCTGACAGGGCAGAAGTATATTAGACAGAAGATAATGTGCTGCAATGCAGAAATAGGAATCAGCATTTTTCTTGTTAAAATTATGTGCAGAAAGAAACCATTGGCTGCTATTAGATGACAGACCTCATGGGGATAAGTCATTATTGAAGCCACAACTTTCGACGATGATGAAGCTATTGCAACATCTCTTGTATTTAGCTTGTCAACTGTTGTATTCTCTAAAAAAACAGTAKCAGGTTAAGCAATACACAAATAGTTGCAATGAAAGAACTAGAGAAGAGTTTTCGGCAATACCTCTTGTCGCTAAATAGAACTTGATTCTTTCATATGCTGGGAATTGAATGGCGACGTGGCTTATTCCTGCCAACGAAGGCAAAAGCCCACTGTTCAACCCAACAAATGAGTATTAAAACAAATGAATAAATGAGTATTAAGTAAACAAATCAGCTTCCAATTCTTCTATTGTGCAACATAAGATGCTATTAGCACTAAATATATAATCCACCAAATAGACCTACTTCCAAAATCAAATTCCCAACATGGTCTTCAAGATCCACACATGGTATGGGGATTCAAGATCCTCACTAAGTTGTACAAGAAAATTGTTTCATATTACAATTATGCCCTTGTGCGAGGATCTCAAATCTCCATACAGCAAGTGGCTAATCATTTCTCACACAAGTTCCACAATTTTCATACAAACTTCAACCAATACAAAACAAAATAAAACATATAGCTGATAGCGCAAAGCACACATATACGTTGAACCTCATATTGTAACAAACTTAAATAAATTAGATTTCGGAAGTAAAGATATTCGAAAAGAGATTGTGCTGAGCATGGCTTGTAGGACATTAAATGAGCATATAAGCAAGTCGCTGTTATGTACTTCCTCTGTTTTTATTTAGTTGTTCTCCCTTTTCTATTTTGGGTTTTCAAATAGTTGTTTCAAAACAATTAAAAAATAATAATTTTTTACTTTTTACCTATTTTGTTTACTCTAACATTAATAAATTACTCTTTCCTAGCACCAAAAAAATAAAAATAAATTACTCTTTCCTAAATTCAACYTTCATTACACATTCCCTAAATTCAACATTCATTACATTTTCCCCAATATTTTCATTCACACATATATTCTATCTAACTTACTCAATTCTTTTACCTAACTTACTCAACTCTTAAATACCGCGCCAAAATGGTATGGAACAACTAAATAAAAACGGAGGTAGTATGAGTTAATCAGCACATAAGCAGTAGTCCCTCAAACTCTGCCTAGAAGGTGGGGAGGATCCTATACTGATGCTAATTGTTGACACTTAAGGTTTTAGTGATTGTATTGTTTCTGATATTTGATCATATTGGGATGAAACCTGATGAGAGCAATAACTTTCCAGGACATAAGATTTTATTTTACTTGCCTATAATAAAGAAAAGTAAGAAAAAAAAGATAATTACAAAGAAAACAGCATCACCCTCAATATGGCAGTCTCCCAGATAAACCAAAAGGCTTCTACATGACTACAAGCGAAGCCGCAAATGCTAAAAAAATTGCGCATCTTCAATGTAACATAATCTAATGCCTTTAGACAGGTTCCTATCTATAGCTGGGAGTAGGATGTATGGAACTAACCCTTGTAAGGACAAATAAGCTTGAACAAATATAAAATGAGTATCTTCTTAAAAATGAAAATCAATTAATTAATTAGTAATTCACCAAGATGCTAGGAAAATTTTAAAGACACAAAAGCTAAAACTAGGCCAAACAATTAAACAGCCCGTTTGACAGTTGGTAATAAATGATGGGTGTCAATTTGTGAAGAAAATAAATTTTCATTCCCATGGTAAAGCCAATTCTTCTTAATTTTCCATTCATCATAAGCTTAGGGATGATATGGCTTCCCAGTGGAGAAACAATAGCCTCATCATCAACTGTTTTCCCTGTGAAATTACACTTAAAATTCATTCCCAATACCACCACCATAAGAGTTAGGACTCCATTATTGTGTTTTGCTTTGCAATTTCCAATTCCTTTGAAATTAAAATAAGATTGAGAAAGCTACAAAAAGTACTCCTTAACTTTAGTTGTTTGTTAAGAACTAGCAATTTTTTGCACATAATACATGTGTCATTAATTATACAATATAGGATATTTTGGGGATAAATTCCTAGGTTTGAAAATTTTGAAAATAAATACCTAGTTTCAGATTTGTTTTACTTAAATACCTAGGTTTGCAAATTTTTTAATGGATCAGTACCTAGTGCCTTGGACTGTTAACAGAGCTGTTAACTTGTGGGGCCCACTTGATTTTTTTTCTTTTTCTTCCTCCTTTCACGACATCCCACTTGCTTCACCACCACCACCATCACCGCACCTTCTCCCTCACCCTCACAACACCCACGACCCACCAGCACCCTCATTCACGCGTCCCTGCCACGACACAACCACGAAGCAGCTCCACCACAAACATAGCCACGAACCCACTCCACTCTACCCCGCAACCGCAGCAGCACCAACAACTACCAACACCATATTCGACCACTTCGACCCAACAACCACTGCACAATCAAACGCAGATTTTCGAACAATCGAAACTACAACAGCACCACCATGCCTAACTTCAAAATGTACCCCAAATCTGGTGTTGGAATTATTCCCCAAATCAAATTGGAGTCTTGTGCTGCTCGAATTGTTGTTAGGTTTCAATCAATCCCATAAACGCAATCTGAGCTCGAATTGTTCCCCAAATGAATTCGTTGTGTTTCAACCAAACCTAGAAACGTAACGCAACAATAGCAGCGGCGCAACAACAAATCGAGGAGAGAGATAGTTTGAGTGTGGTTGGGTGGTTCAATAGGTGGTTCGAATGATTGGGTCATGGTTAGCACTTATTAGGAGTGGTTGGGCGTGGTTTGAATGAGGTGGTTGTGTTCGTGGTTGGGCGTCGCTAGGGTTGTGGTTGGGGTGGTGGTGGTGGGACGAAGGAGGAAGGGGGTGGTGAAGGGTTGTGGCGGGTGGTGGTGTTGGGTTGCGGTGGAGAGAGGAGAGAGAGTGACGGAGAGGGGTGGTGGTGGGAGGTGAGAGTGAGTGAGAGTAGCAGAAAAAGAAAAGGAAAAAAAAAAAAAAGAAAAATGCGGGGGTAAAACTGTCAATTCACACGAACGACATTAATTTTTGGACGGAAATAGAGCACTAGGTACCGATTAACAAAAGAAATTTCAAACCTAGGTATTTAAGTAAAATAAATCTGAAACTGACTATTTATTTTCAGAAATTTTCCAAACCTAGGTATTTATCCCCAAAAAATCCTACAATATATTATATTCACTAATACAAAATCTTGTATCATCATATTAAAATAAAGAAAACATTATATAAAAAATAGCTTACCCCATAATCTTTATTATACAGTATAATAGTTCCTTTTTTGGGTGCAGTATAGCTCTATTATTTGTTAGTTATTCCATATGCTGATATGCCTATCATCAAGTATACTCTATATACTATCACTTGACTACGACTATAATCGCTAAGTAGGATTAAATATTACTCCCTCCGTTCCTTTTTGTTTGTCTTGTTTGGAAACGGGGAGAGAATTAAGAAAAAAATCTTTAATTAAGATAAATAGTTAATATAATAAGATTCTTACTTGAAAAGGAAGTTATTGACTTTTTATCTAGTATATTGGGAAAAAAGTAATAAATGTGTGTTGGAAAGTCAATTTTGGGAAGTAATCTAGATAATGATTAAGTTTTTATTTAATATGATGGATGAAAAATAACAAATATGGTTCATTTATCTATAGAAAAGGTGGATAAAGTAAACTTAAAAAAAGAAAAAATTCTAAACAAGACTTAGGAATTCCATTTAAGGAACCAAGACAAACAAAAGGGAGCGGAGGGAATCGATATTATCTTCTAGTATTATTTATAAGCAAATAATAGAAGCGTAGATATGCTCAAATTGAGAAAGTCATGATACTCGAAGTAATGAACATTGATTTTTATTTTGTTTTTTAAGCAAAAATTGCGGTTGCGATTTAATTGTTCTTTTTTGAATCAAGCAATCACTAGCGGGATTGAGGCTTCAACTTGATATTGGCAGTGGTGCACATACTCATGTGATTATGTGCAAACAGATGTGTGAGAACACTTTAAAGGTTAGGGAAWGAAATGAGGATATTTGGAAGGTGGGAATGGCAATTATCAAGGATAAAATGAGAGAAAACAAACCATGCCTATGTACGACGTTGGCCAGAGAATGTTCTAGTGGATGATGGGAATTTTAAAAGATGTCAAGGGAGTACTAGGATGACAGGGATGAAGGGAGTTATAAAGATTTTTAAAAACTTTATGTTAAGAGCACTTAACACTTAAAGATGGGAGTGAAGGCGTGTAAAGTAAGAGGATTTTGGGGGTAAAATACTCTGGATGTATCAGGTGCTTCATGCAGTCAACCCTTTAAGGATTCAGATTAACAATTATTTTGGTACATTGAAAATCAAATGTCACAACAACACAATCAATCTGATATGAGACATGAGAGATATATATCAGTAGAATATTACTTCTATTTAATTGATTAGATTTACCTGTACAACCCTCTAAGTCCTTCTTCATGTGTAATTCTTGTTAAGGCGGAAAGTATGC
Organism: Bassia scoparia; assembly: GCA_008642245.1. Classification (NCBI taxonomy): domain Eukaryota; kingdom Viridiplantae; phylum Streptophyta; class Magnoliopsida; order Caryophyllales; family Amaranthaceae; genus Bassia; species Bassia scoparia. The sequence goes on from SNQN01001887.1 coordinate 38,079, forward strand.
TTTTATATGGAATTACATCGGTTTTCATTCCCTGTGTCTGAAAAGGATAAGAGGTCCAATCAAAACAAATTATGTCACTTAGATTCTTATTTGAAAAAGTAGTACATCGCCCAGAATTGTATCTACATTAGATCACATGTAAATACGACGCACACATTAACTAATAGGACCCAGTGAAGTCACTAATCAATAGTTTCCATAAATCCAAACAACCAGCTTTAAATTTTCAATCATCACGGGGCAGACAATACTGAATTATAACAATTTGTGCAAAATATTTCTAAAATTAAGCTTTGTATATCCAATAATTTTTTTGTGCTGTAATCGCAGTGCAAGCATTGACTAATTATAGCGTGTTTAGTAACTTAGTAAAAGTTGGGCATGGCAAAGTGTGACGGGTATTTAAGACCAGAAGAAAGTTCGATCCAATTCCATTTCCTACGAATAGAGCACCACTGAAAACCATTACAACCCCAAGGTGAACCCCTAAATTTAAACAAAAATAATGGGTTTTGAGTTCCCTTTCCTAGGTGAATAGCTAGGATAGTTTCCTTGCTTCCCTGCACATCTCATCTATGTTAGTCTCACGAATATCTTCATCGATTTCTACATGCAATTACTCAAGCTGAAACTATGGGTACTTACAAATGATTGACACTGATTAGCTGGAATCACTAGTTGTTATAAGCACTTTATCCCTCAATTAGGTGTTAACAAAGTACATGACTACATCAATCTATTTTTTGAAATACTTTCAATATAATCTATGCACTGAGTGTATACGAGCGTACGCAGAAGAGCAAGTGAATGAGTAAGTATATTCATGTAATCCATTAGCATAAGTCTTATAGTTGATATATTTGCACAAAGAAAATTGGAGGGATAAATCCAGAGTACTTTTTTTTTGGTTAAAAGATCCAGAGTACATTGAAGAGTCCCAATGCCAATGGGCTGAGAAGAGTGTGGTCTGGACCGCACCAAACCGCAAATCGAACCACAATTTGAAGGTTTCGTTTGGTTTGCGGCCTGAAAAGTACGGTTTGGGTTTCATTTTTCCCAAACCGCAATTTAAGTGGTTTACAGTTTAAATCCCAAACCGCATTTTAAAAAATAATCTTTGTTTTAAATTTATTGTTTTTACTTTTACTAACATTTAAATTTTGTTTTTTTTTTATATATTATTGTTTGAGTATAAACTTTGTTAAATTATTTTTTATGTTTTGTAGTAAGAATTTGTTTTAATATAGTATTTTGATGTATTAAATAAAGGCTTGTCATATATTATTAAATAGAGTATTTAGAATTTTTTTTATCTACAAAAAAAGTGGTTAAACCGCAAACCGTGTGGTTTGGTTTGAGAAAATCTCAAACCGAAAAATTGCAGTTTGGTGCGGTTTAGGCTCCAGACCGCACCAAACCGCACCACATTCAGCCCTAAATTCCATGTATTGATAGGTGGCTACTATTGATAATTTGATACGTAAATGTCAAAATAGAAGACAAAAATTGTACACTGAGAAATAGGAGCAGTGAGCGGATATCTTCCAACCAATGGCCATTCAAAATGATAAATTCTATCTTTCAAAAAAAAAATTAAAAAAAATTAAAAAAGGAAAAATTGGAAATAACTACCTAATATGTTCCAAAATTTCAAAATAAATACAATACCTAGTAAGTTTTTTCGTTTTTCTTTTTTTGAATTTAACTACCTAATATGTTCCAAAATTTTAATATAAATACCTATTAAGTTTTTTCATATACTTCCGCCGTTTCATTTTACTAGCAACTTTTGTCATTTAGGGAAATATCATATTACTAGGAACTTTCATTTACTTTCCATCTCTAGTAAACTTTTTAGTTTGAAATGACCAACTTACCCTTACTAAAAACTTTAAACATGATTGTATACTTTTTCTCTCTTTTAATTACTAATGGCAATATTATTCTTTTGCACTCCATATACACATAATTTGCAAATTTCGCATAGGAGTCCGAACCTATTTGAAAGTTGCTAATAAATTGAAARGGATGAAGTAGTTTAACTACCTAATAAATTCAAAAAATTTAAATCACTACCTTATAAGGCCCAAATATTTTGAAATCACTACCACTTAAATATTTATTTAACAAATTCCTTAAGTGGGACACATTTAATAGTTAAACCACCCTAAGGCCACCTACGACCACCTCTAGATTTTGACAAGAAAACCACACAACACCACCTAATCAAGCACCAAATCGACCCTAACCATCTTTCCCACCTCYAATCATGAACCTTGAATGGGTTTTTCGGATGGGTGGGCAAGCATTGCGGGTGGATAAGGGGGTTTTTGGGTGCTGTGGTGGTGGTGGTTCAAGGGGTTGTTGCGGTTAGAACTATCAGTTCAGTTAGTTCAGTCAGTTCTGGTTAAATCTTAACAGTTCAGTTATAATTCGATTCAGTTGATTTTAGTTCAATGTGTAAACAGTTCAATTCAGTTACCAATTATTTCAGTTCAGTTTAGTCCAGTTTTTTTCAATTTCAGTTTCAGTTTCCATTTATTTTAGTTTGAACTTAATTTGTTTATTTCAGTTTGAACTTAATCGGTTCATTTTAATTTCAATTTATTTCAGTTTGAACCATAGTAGTTTGTCGTCTTTGATTAAAAAAAAAAACATTTCTTAACGGTTAATTTTGGTTGAAAGGAAAAATACATGTTAGCTAGTTATGTATAAAGTTAATCGCTTTTGGATTGAGTAACTATTTGTCTATAACATACATGGGATGAAGGGTGGTTTATAACACAAATCTGAAATAAAAATAAAGAAAAACTAAATATAAAGTACAATATCTGCYTCAAAAAATTCAAATGAGGCAACAAAATCAGGTCTAAATTATGTRAATCTAGATGTGTCTATGTAAATACTATGTAAGTCTATGTCAAATAAGGTAAGTCTATGTAAATCTTAAGTAAGTCTATGTCTATGTAAGTCACATGTGTTATAGATCATTCTTATCCCATTCATGTTATACAACCATCACTATGTCTATTATATATAAGTCTATGTAAATATTAAGTAAGTCTATGTCAATTATATATAAGTCTATGTAAATATTAAGTAAGT
>SNQN01001887.1:41202-84113 GCA_008642245.1 Bassia scoparia
CACAAATTAAAAAAATATAAAACTTAAGTAAATGTATAATTGATTGATGCATTATTACAAATTAAGGGCTAGTAATTTAAAAGAAATGTTTTTTGTTATTAGTTAAGTTTCACTTCAGGTTCAATTCCAATTCAGTTAAGTTTAAGTTAAGTTGAATATCAATTCAATTATTTGACCAACCTTTTCTATTTTAAGCAATTAATTTCAGTTTCAGTTTGTTTCAGTTCAGTTTCAATTTGTTTAGTTCAGTTGTAGTTCAGTTTCAGTTTGTTTCACTTCAGTCACAGTTCAGTTCCAGTTGACTTATGACAGTTGATTTTTAGTTACGGTTTGCATCGGTTTAGTTTATTCAGTTCAGTTTTCATTAACATTTTAGTTTCTATAAATTCTAACCAAACTGACAACTCTAGTTGCGGTGGTTCACGGGGCCCACTTGACGGATTTGTTATATAACTCGTTTAAGTCGTAGTGATTTTTAAATTTGGAACATATCAGGTAGTTAATTTCAAAATAATAAAAACTTAATAGGTAATTATGTTAAAATTTTGGAGCATATTAGGTAGTTATTACCAATTTTTCCTTAAGGGTCGAGAGCATTTGAATTTCCCTAAGTTGTGTAATTTACATGTGAATAAAAAGGTTGAAAGACTGTAAGTAGACTCAAAGGGATCAAGAGAGCACTTTAAACTCCTTGAGTTGTGTACTTACATGTGTAATGAAATTTGGAAAGCTTGAAAGGCTATAAGGTAATGTAGATGAGTGGGTTTCTTGTACTATTATTGATTCATTTGATTTTGTTTCAGATACATAAATATGTCTCTTTCATCCAAGATTGAGCTTGTGGATTAATATGAAGGCTATTTGCAATTAATGGCAAAGCCAGAAAWTTTTMMTMGGGGGTAGAAGGTTAAATTTTGGATGCATAAAAAATGAAAAAGGGGGTTGAGGCAAAAGGGAGTGGAGACTAACGAACCATTAAACTCAATCAAAACAGATATCTACCTCTAAAGCAGACATCATTTAGTTTTGCAATTTTGCATTAGCATGTATTATAATACTTGTATATAATTGCTCTTCATACAGTGGCCCTCACCCACCTATTGCAAAGAGGAGCACATTCTGCTGGTTTACTCAAGAGTTCAAAAAATTGAACTTCAGTGCAGGAGTTTACAGAATTGATTAGTAGCATAACAAAGAAGTCAACAAAGAGGCTTTTCTTTATCACTTCATTTAACTCCCTCTGTTTCATATAAATGGTTACCATCTACAGTGTGTTTCATGTGAGTTCATGTCTGATTCTTSTCAAGGAGTATTTTTAGTACATCAAATTTCTGTAATCTTATTAATACTTATTTAAGATATTAATGGACAAAAGTGTGTGTTGGAAACTTCAACAAATACATATGTTAATGGTCGAGCAACAAATTTGTGATACATGGGACAACAGGACCAGCAATATGCTTGACACAGTAACCAGATTCAGCACACATTATTATTCATGCCAAAGTACTCAACTTACTTGGAGTCGGGTCTTCACAACCCACAAGGGATTAGCTGCAACAGCTGTACAAGCTCCAGCACCGGCAGCAGCAATCATATTTTTACCAATTGTAAGCTGACCGTTACCATGCTCTACAAAAAAATATATACATAAATATACACACGATTGGAAGTAAATAACTACATCAGTATCAAAGAACAAATTCCATAAGATGTGTTCGGAAACTAACCATTAACCTGGAGCAAACCTTTGAGCTGCTCATAAACTGAAAAGTACACCTACATATGAAATAAGCGTGTCTCTCATTTGAATGACTAAAAGTAAAAATAAGATTGGAAGTACAGAGCCAGTATTTTTATGATATTAACAAGAAATCTTCAATATCTATCTAAGTTAAAGCTGATTCATCACAAATTTCGGCAAACAAATTACATTAAGATCAATCCCTATTAAGGAACACTCTGGTTTAAGAAAATAACTGACTAAACTCGAGTACTTGACTTGATGAGTGACAAAAACTTCAGCTTCAAAAACTACAATAGCTCAAACTAACAAACATTCCTATACATAAATTATTTAAGTGATTTAGTTTTTATTGGAAAGTTTACTGAAGTAACATAAGTGAAAGTGAGAAAGACAATTCCAGAAGGTCTAGACACAGAACATCCACATATATTCCACATAAATACTGCAAGAGCTCTCGATTAATCTTCTATTCCCCAGACACTGATCCCAAGACAGGTTGTTTATCTCTCGCTGTCTCTTATTCTTGCTATTCCCTTTGTCCCTTATTCTTTGCTAAATAATGTGATTTGCAGTTTTTCAGGCTAACTTATAAAAATCAATGGTTTAGTCCTTTAGCTCTTTWGTTTACTGCAAAAGGTACCCAATCAACATATGGGGAGAAGAAAAAGGGGCAGTGAGGTATTAAAATGGAGCAAAGACTAAAGGGGGAAGGTAGTGACTTGCAATCACTTTTGTATCATGGTTTATGTGCTCAATACACTAATGACCCGTTTGGTTATTGGTAACAATTTGTGGTAATGGGAATAAATTGTATATAAATATGAGAAAATCTATAGTGATTCCTAATTTCCTATGGTAACGCCATTGCATCATAAAAAGTCCAATTTTGTTCTTAATTTTTTATTCCCACTCAATACCACTCCCCCAAGTGGTCATGAGTGGTAAGGAAAATTCATAAGAAATTTTGTCTCCATGGAGAGAAAAACATAAGTTTGGGGTATGATTGTTTCCCATGAAGATAAAGTTATAACTTGATCCCCATAGAGATTGTAAGAGTTCTTCCCTATTTAAATTACACTTATAAATAAATCCAATTCCCACCATTTAGTCCCCATAACCAAACGGGCCGTAAATGTATTAGTACAATGCATGTGTACACTCAATAAAAATCTTACATGCTAAACATAGCAGCTATTCCTGAATTATATGCCACAACTATAAACATCCCAACAAAGAAAACTAGTCCCATGCATCCCAGTTTGAGAACTGATAAGATCCAGCATCTTACTACAGATGCAACCAAGAACTCACTTTAAAATGCCTCTGCTTCGTTTCATAAATAAAGTACAGAATAAGGGGTAACAAAGCACTAGAAATCATATGAGGATGAGGAAGGAAACTAATCTATATAATACCATATCCTAATTGCTCAGTCCAAAACCATCACTGGATGGAATGAAAAACAACACAGTAGATAAATCACGAACCATCTTTCACCAGAACTTTATTATCAGCTTCCCCAACACAAATGAAGTGAATTGAGAGTCAATATTCATGAACTATACTGACAACACAACTGACTATCACAAAGCAGCTAAAAATTAATGTTACATTAAAAGTGCTAACACACGTAATTCAAGCTTACCGCCCAATTCGGAAGTAAAGCCAAAATTGTTGGAGAAAGTCCACGATACATTCCACGAAACCCCTCTTTTTTTACGATGTCTTGAAGGCTTGTTATTATAATACTACCTGCTAACACATAGATTAAAAGTTTAATAAGATTCAAAGGATATAGGAACACATAAAATAGGGCACCATATTCGCAACTCAAGCACATAGCCATGACCATAAGTTAAAATATTCTAGCAGATCATTTGGTTAAGYTTTGGAGGATAACAGATAAAGTAGGGATCATTTCATTCACTAACTCCAATGGTAGCATTCACTTTATGGTTCTGTCAACCAGAAGCAAATATGACATCAAAATGAGCTCCAGCATAAAATTTCTTACATGGCAGCGAGCAATGTGCACTTTTTACAATCGTGTTGAATTAACTTGCTCTTTTATTTTAATACTTGCATAATTGAAATAACTAGTCATCTTCAGTATGTAAATGTGAAAAGGTAAACTACTAKAAGTCGGTATCTCAGTAGATTTAGCAGCTCCTGAAGTCAACATCAAGCTCTTGGAATCTTAAGTGATGCATAATTGGTCATCTAACGTATATTATAAATGACCTGAAAATTTTGCCGACTTTAATGCACTATTGTTTCTTGATTTGTATAACATATACAATCTACACACCATATTAATTTTTGATTTTTCTAGCTAATCATATACCAGCGACCTTAGACCAATGTAGCATGGTTGAGCGAGAATAGTACAAAGATGGTTAACCTCCTAGGAAGTCCTCATCGTGCCATGCCTCCGACCCCATGGTTGGGCTAGAATAGTACTAGGATGGATGACCTCGTGGGATGTCCTCGTATTGCCGTCTTTTGGGATTAAGGCAATGAAGAAGATATACCAGCGACCTTAGACCAATGTGGCAGTGTGACGCTATACTCAGAACAGTGAACAGTTGCTTAGTAAACACCCAGCAACCTTTAGCACCCTGAGTGATGACTCCAAACAGTAAAATAGATGATTAATGATTTATAAACCCTTAGGCATCTTAAGCCCTCTTTGATTAACAGGTCTTTCCTTTAGGTCACCAGAGCAAGAAGGATGCTTGTTGCTTCTTACAAGACATTAACCTAAGGCTATCTCAGGATGCGAGCCCTTATTCTCAGATCCATAATTAAATCCTCTGATACATAAGCAGGATTTTTACAAGGATGGGTCTCAAAGAGCATCCTTCCCCGACCTTAAAGGTAGGTATGGGTAAACCTGACCCTACACATAATAGTGCTGTGTTAATGCCTGCATGCCTATGGCCCTATGGGTTACATAAGAAGGCCCACTGCCACTAATAACATGCTTGCCACAATTTTAAAAGGTTGGCCACAAAATACAGAGCGCCCAAGCCAACGAGCTTTTGTGCCTAGTCCAAATGTTAAAGTGTTTGTAATGTTGTTCTTTAAAAATATAAGTATGGCTCGACATCAGGCATTCAAAGCAATGTTTCGTTGAATCGTCAAAGCCTATTAATGGAATCCAAACTTGAACAAATATTTTGGGCTCATATATTCAARCCACGTATATTTAAGGGTCATCTTAAAGGTCATATACTCATATTTTAGATATATTTAAACATGAAATATTGAACATGTTAAAATTGGTCACAAACATTAGAAACTCTAAAAATGTAATCGAACAATCTAAACTCAAATTTATCTATGACATAAATTTAACATCACATATGTGTTTGTGGAGCATAAGCTTGGTCGGATGCTTATATTCAACACTTGACTATGTGTGTTCAACATTTGATTAGGCTTATATCCAACATCCAAACATGTCATGTTCTACAAAAATTATATACATGTTTAGGGTTCTTACGGTTTATATATCAAGAGAGTTCTCATGGGTGAGCAACCAAATGATAAATGTGTTTGTAAACAGGTTAGGCTTGATTACTTCCCTACAACTACCAATGCTTGTATGGTTACACCAATCCCATAAAAGGGGTCGGCTAACATCAACCAAAAGTGATTATTCTAGGAAATCATCCWCATAGATTTTCCTCCTTCACACCCTACAATCGAGAGCCTCACTCTTTCGCAAATCCAACTGTTTTAGATCCTTTCTAACTCCTTCCCACCAAGTCTTATAGGAATCTCGTAGAATTTTTCCTTCAACTTTAGAGGGATGCTTCAATCGCAAGACACTCCCATAGTCGTTCTCCATGTAAACCTCCCTYACGTAATCCGGTGGGCAACATCATGGATGATTGAACCAAGATACTTAAACCATTCACTCATGGTGAGATCTTTTCCGTCCAACCTCACCACTCCATCATTTGTCTCATTTTGTAACCCAAAAAGGACATTCCAAATACTCAGTCTTACTTCGACTTAGCTTAAATCCCGAAGATTCCATCCTTTGTCTCAATTGCTCAACCTTGGCATTAACCCCAGTTTTAGTTTCATCCACCAATACAATATCATCCGCAAATAACATACACCGTGGTACCTCATCTTGGATTGGCCATGTCACTTTATCTATAACCAATGCAAAAAAGAAAAGGCTCGTCGACCCTTGATGCAAACCAATTGTTATAGGGAAACCCTTTGTTAATGACACACCCCGATACATGTCCTTAACTAGTTCAATATACCTTCGGGGAATACCTTTTTTGAGCATTGCCCACGAAAGTACATCATCTCTTGTACTTTGTCATAAGTCTTTTCTAGATCAATTAAAACCATGTGGAGGTCCTTCTTCTTCGCCCTATAAATGGATCTCCCAAGCATAATTTACGGATATGCTAGTGCAAGCCCTTAACCAATGTTCTATTACTCATTCCCACAACTTCATAGTGTAGCTTATAAGTTTCATTCCTCGGCAGGTAGTTAGAGAAGCATCTCCTTTGTTCTTATAAACTAGAAGCAAAGTGTTTTTTCGTCAATCTCACGAAATCTTCCATATCTTGTCGAATAGTTGTGTTAATCAATCAATACCAACCTTACCCAGACACCTCCACACCTCCACCTCCACCGCTATACCATCAGACCCAACCGCCGCTTTTTTCGATTTCATCCACTTCAATGCAGCTTCCACCTCCACTCTTCTTAACTTTCGTACAAACCCCACATTGATTTCCTCCTTACTCACAGATGTATCCGTAACAAACCCTTGGCTTCCATTGAACAATTCATCGAAGTACTCCTTCCACCTTTCTTTGATGTCATCATCTTGAACCAAAACCTTGTAATTCTTAACTTTGACACACATAACCAGCCTTTCTCGCCTCTTGTCTTCTCTTTACCATCTTATGACAATGCGTGTATGGTAACATCCAAAATTAAATTTTAATGAGTTGATTATTAACCAAATAAACTTCCAAGGAAATTCTAAAAAAGCAAGTGAGTTGATATTCCTTATACACTAGATAATTAGATATAGCAACACAAGCTATATTGACCTTCTTGACTAACATAATAGAAATTATTATGGAAAGTCAAATTAGATGCAACAAGTAATTTCTTTTTTGTTGGAAAGTTAGGTGTCACGGAAAAAACACGGGGAAATCATTTGTGTTGGTTTGGTCATGTTGGAAAACTTACTATGCACCCGTACGAGAGTGGGAGTGGAGGGTTGAGATCATGGAGAGCTCATAAAAGATAGAGGAAGACCAGAAATGATTTGGTTGGAAAAAGGTAATGGAGGAGGAAGATCGTTGTTAAGGACTACATTGAATGGTCACTTTGGGTTCGTGTAGCCAACCCCACTTTTAGGATTAAGGCTTTGATTGATAGATAGATATTATGGGAAGTCAAATAATGCTTTTTTTTTACGAGAGGAAGTCAAATATGTTAATTTCTCATCACAAAACTAACTATAATAAGTAAGTACATTAAGCTACATTCCAATAATGCGGTAAAAAAAAATGATCTACAATAATGCATTAAAAAACGCTACCTTATAACAATTTATTCCCAAACTCAAAGGACACATTTTCGATAAATAATAAGCGCATACATTWTTCTTACGAAAAAAGTTTCCCATTCAATTATAGCTTAAAGAGTTTTAAATTAAAAAATTACAAGTATGATATAATCAATAGTGTTGTGGAAGAAATTTTAGAAAAATTCACATAGATGGACACTTATATATTCATTTGAGTTCACTTTCAAAACAATTAATTAAATATATAGTTTTACAGTTGTTTGAAGATATTAAGAACAGTTTAAGTAAACACATGTAGAGCGTGCAGAAAATGCTACATAAGCGGAAAAAAAGGAGGCCTTTATTATTTCTTAATTAATTCTTTTGAATCAATCAAATTTATTGTTGTTGTTTGACATCAATACTGTGATCCACCAAGATTAAAACATGTAGTGCATGCATAAAAAGCTAGTCTTTAAATTAATGTAAATGGAACAACTGTTGAATATTGCATTTTATAGAATTTATAAAAATCATGGTAATATTGTGCAACCTAACAAGAACTTGGTTGCTCAACTAGACTCCACACGCATTTTTATATACACTAACACCATGACAAGACACCACTCGACCTCTCCCTTGCTTGAAAGTTGAAACAATGGATGCATCTACCAAACAACATTCAAACAAAATCATCCACATCATCCTTGATATAAGCAACATGGCAGCCTCCTTCCAAACCCATCTCTAATTCAACAAACTCATAGATAATATAAGCAACATTTTGTTTTCTTCATGTAAAACTATTACACTAAAATGGACTACTGTAACACTAAAATGGACGACTGTAACAAATATCACATCAATTAAACAGCCAATTTATAAAATACCTTTGGAAGTAGCACTAGAACTCAAAGGAAGACCATGAACCTGTAACCTTGTCTTGATCACATCTAATGGGCACACAAATGTTGCAGCTATTGCACCTGCACTCGCGAATTCAATCACATTCACAATCATATTCCAATTCAAGAAATGTTTATTACCCAAAAAAACGAAAACTACCCAATTAATCAAATTCTAACACATTAGACAAAAGTAAAAAAAAAAAAAAAAAAAAAAAAAAACAATTAAACAGGGTATGAAATGCAACCTGAGGCGGCACCGGCAGCGGCATCGCATATGATTTTTCTGGCATGCGACGACGGTTCACCGCCTGACATCTCCAGCACTCAATCAACCAATTCAAACAATGATGAAATGGGTATGGAATAATTGTGTTATCTTGTATAATAAGTTTGTTTTTATAGTTGAAGATAAGAATATAAGCAAAGCACCAAGAACAAAACAGGAAAGTGTTGTGATAAAAGAATCAAAGTAGACTTGAATGGGAGGAGAGAGAAAGAGTCATTTGAGGGGTCAAGACGGTGATAAAGTGAAAGAAAGTGGATGAGATTTAAGGCTTGAATTTACAGAAGAAAAATCAAAAGCAGAACAATGATTTGGGGAAATTGAATTTGGAAAAATAATGTGAGGTTAAAACACAAAAGTTGATTTTCTGGGTTTGTGATGACTTCGATTCTTGAGATCCCAAAGCAAACGTCTGGTTGAGTAGAAATGTAGAATAGAGTAATAGAAGGGGTTGAACAGAATTACAAACTTAACACTTTTGTTTAAACCAAATTAGGGATTTGTTTTTACAGTACTATTCCATTCAACGTCAGACTTTCATTAGCATTCAGCCAAAAATCAGACAAGTTCTTTTTCTATACTCCGAAGCTCAGAACTAATATGCAATTGCTTTTTGTCACCGCTTGATAATGGAGGGCTGATTATCCCTTCACAGTGTTGGGTTGTGTTGGATAATTCCCTTGCTTTTTTAGTCCTCTTTTTGTTTCTTATTTGCAACTTAGTCCTTTTGRTTGTTTWCGGTTTTAGCTAAARACGATTACTTTAATAAAATACCATAATGATATTAACAGTGCAAGAAGGTAATAAGTAAATATTAGGGATATTAATAACATTAATTAGGAATCTTAATAATAATTAAGAAGATAATTAAACACTTGATTAACACTTAATGACTTTTTACGGTACTAATTATCACTGTTCTACTACTTATATCATGAATAATATACTTTCTGTGTTTATCAGCCCACCATGCTTCGCAACAATAACTACAGATAGGGAGTTTTGACCGATACCTGAACTTAGTCGACAATGGAACTTCCGGCGTTCTTCTAGCTTCCGGCTTTACAAAAGGTGGCTAACCTCAACCCGCCTTCCTTAGATCAGGCACAGCACAGATCTAATTCGTTTCCTACCTTAGACCGTAGTCTCTTTCTATATTTTGTTTGTGGATGATGGATTGTTAAACAAGAAATTATATTGCTCAAAATATAAGGTTCGAAAGGATAACGTTCCCTTCTGAAAGAAAGACTTTTATTAAATTTGAAAAGATTACAACACTCAAACACTCAGAACAAGCTCTAGAGTTCTTTGCTCTTTAGAGAGATGGAAATCCTATCTTTCTCTTAAGGCAATTTTGCTCTAGATGACTTGAGTTTCTTACTCTAGTATATTCACTAGTACAAAAAAGGCCAAAAGCTGCGGTTTTTTAGGGCCCAAAAGCTGCGGTTTTGAACCGCAGCTTTTGGAGCCGCAGCTTTTGTGAATTTTTATCAAAAGCTGCGGTTTTAAAACCGCAGCATTTAACAACTCAAAAGCTACGGTTTTGGGAGAAAACCGCAGCTTTTGTGGGAGCAAAAAAAATAAAAAAAAATAATTTTTTTTGGATTTTTTCATACAAAAATTATAGCCAAAATGATACATATACATATAAATATCAATTTCCATTAAAATTGTGTAATAATTACAAATAAAAGAGTCTTGTTACAAAATCACAAAATGTACAATGCAAATATCATGAATCACAACTTAAAATAAATTACATCAAGAAAATTAGTACAATAATTAGAGATGATTGTTTATAATTCACACCAGCAGCAGGGTGCGGGCTGAGGCTTCTGTTCTGGTGGATGCAAGCAGCCACCACAACAACGGGTGCAACAAGCATGGGCAACCACCAACAGAAGCAGTAGCAGCTGTGAACAATGCAACATACAAGCAGCAGCCGCAAACAATAATACAGCAAACCAGCAACAACAGCTCAACAGCGGCAGCAATGGCAGGAGCTGCAACCTAGCCTCATTCTGCGTGTCATTGTGGGAGCAAGCAGGTACACCAAATAGAGCAAATAAACTAAAACCAAACATCATAATTTGGGACCAAAAACTTGTTCTTATTGCATATTTGAATATACAACTAAAAATAACAACAAATATATTAATAAAGTAATCAGCAAGACTAATCAATCAAAACCCACAAGACTAAGCATTATAGAGCTTTTGTTTTGGACTAATTGGGGGAATAAGGTTTAAGATTTTGACAGCAGCAAATTCAAGTGCATCAGAAGTCAAAAAGGGAATTCTCAGTAAATGGTGTAAGACAATTTAAGATTTTGAGATTTTGACAGCAGCAAATTCAAGTGCATCAGGCTAAGTACAAGTCTTAACAATTTTGAGATTACAGACATAGAAAAATTCATTAAGGCAGCTACAGCATATTCAACAAACGCTTTTTACAGGATGCTAAAGGAAGAATGATATGGGTAGTGTTTAAGCCAACTTCTCACAAAGCAGGCGAAGTAAAAAATTAACTTCTGATAAAGCTTATTCACCAAGTCTCATTTTGAAGATAATTTGTAATGAATGAAGTGGATCATTACCAAAAGGGTCTAAAAAATTACCAAACATAAAATATGGCATAAAGATACTGATGTTTACCTGCATTCCAGTCACTGACTTCAAAACTCCCCAAATTATATGCTTCTTTACTCTTGAAAAAAGTCTCCTCCATGTTCCGGTGAACTCAACACGGTGAAATTGATCCATCAGTAATCTTAAATCACTCACAGCAAATCTTGATCCTTCATAAGTGACCAGTAACTCGACCTACAAATTTAAATCACAATGCATATTTTCAGAAGACATAAAAGTATTCCTCTAGTCACAGCACTATCATAACAAGCCAAACTGACCTGACTTATCTTGATATTGTGGAATTCCATCAACTTTCGGGGCCTTGATCTTTTGTCATCATTAGACTTCCCTACCTTCTTTTCTTCATGAGATGCACGACCTTTGATCTGTTTGGGATCTTTCACCTTACCTTTAGAAGAGTCATCTTGTTGCTCGCTTGCAGCTAGTGGCCCACTTTTGGAGTGAGATGTGCTTGTAGAATGAAGCTGTAAAACAAGCTCATTAGCAACAGATTCTGCAATGTTTTCTTCCCATGATTTGTCGAAAGAAGATGTTCTCCTCAGTTCTGATGCTGTGGCAGTATTTGATTTGTTCTGCTTTGGTACCTATGCAAAGAGACAGATCTTACATTTAACTCAGCATATGTTGGAACACAAGATTGTTCTCATCAGGTGACAAATAACTAAACCCATAGCACTTAGTCACCAGGATTAACAAAACGGTGAAATTTTGCACTTCACAACCACAAGAATAAATAAATACATAAAGATTCCTTTGTAAGACACTAGAGTCCAATAAGAACTCACCAAGGAGGTGTCAGCATGAGTGCTTCCAGATGTTGAGGGTGCTCCAGAAGCACTAGTCCTAGAGGAGCCTTCAGACTCCTTGGTCCCAGTGGAGCCAGAACCTTCTTGTGCCGAGCCGCCCTTCTTAACCTTTTTCAAACCAGCAGTAGTTGATACCTTCCATACTTCCTGAATGGCATAAAGATGATACAAGTGTAAGTCAGAATAATTTCATCAGTAGACTAAGAGCAAGATAGTTATTTTGTTGTTGTTCTTGCCATCCTTGTGTACATGGGAGACACCCATTCTTCTATAATGTTTATATTACTTCATTTAATAGATACTCTTCGAAAGGGAAACATAGGAGAGTGTTTTAATTTAAATCTTCATCAGATACTGTAAGAGCTCTGACTAACCTGCCGCCGCTGAGAATCTTGCTCCTCTTCTGGGAAAAGATATTCCCACATCATTCTGTACATTGTCTCTGTCAAATGTATTTTGAGGGGATAAATCTCTACCTGAAGCACATGACACAAGCGATATCATATTAATGGCCAACAGAAATGAAGTGTTGAATGGAGCATGGAAAACAAAGGAAGACTATTTCATAGCTTCATAGAATCAAACAGGCAAGCCAATCATTAGAGGGTCCAAAAGTGTAAGAGTCTGCTACCACCACAGTTAGAGATTACTGAAGACCACCGATCCTTTTGACAAAAAGTTGAATACTATAAGAAAATAATATAAAATTGGAAAAATTGTTTTAAGCAGCCCCATTTATGATTAATATTCATTTTTAACGGTATGAACAACTAATTATACCACAGAGGGTACCAACTACTACATATCATGGGTTGATTAAATTAAAAGTCGGTGACCTAAAGTAACCTGCTTACCTGTTGTACAGGTTAAACACAATGAGTCATAATTGGTCCTTATTAAATTATTAACTAAAAATTTAACAATTAGGGCCCATTAGTTATCATGGTAGTTATCTATTTAAAAAAGTCATAGAATATATATCATTAATAAATAAATAAATCAAATAACTAATTAGACCTACTGCAATTATCATAATTTGGATAACTGACAACTAAAAACAACAAAAAAAAATGATATCAGATCCCACCAACATCAACACCACCAGGGCACCATCTACAAAAGCTGCCACCAACACCACCATGCTTCGCAACAATAACTACAGATAGGGAGTTTTGACCGATACCTGAACTTAGTCGGCAATGGAACTTCCGGCGTTCTTCTAGCTTCCGGCTTTACAAAAGGTGGCTAACCTCAACCCGCCTTCCTTAGATCAGGCACAACACAGATCTAATTCGTTTCCTACCTTAGACCGTAGTCTCTTTCTATATTTTGTTTGTGGATGATGGATTGTTAAACAAGAAATTATATTGCTCAAAATATAAGGTTCGAAAGGATAACGTTCCCTTCTGAAAGAAAGACTTTTATTAAATTTGAAAAGATTACAACACTCAAACACTCAGAACAAGCTCTAGAGTTCTTTGCTCTTTAGAGAGATGGAAATCCTATCTTTCTCTTAAGGCAATTTTGCTCTAGATGACTTGAGTTTCTTACTCTAGTATATTATTCCTCAAGTCTGCCCTTAATGCCTTACAATGACTCCTATTTATAGAGAAATCTAAGCAACCTTGGATGCTCTTTCTGAATGGCATCTAATGGTGCTTTACACTTTTGACCCACTAGCAAAAGCAAAATAATACACACCACACCTACATCTTACAAAGCTAAAAAGGAAAAGTACAATAATGCAAAGCTTAGAATAATTTCACATGCTTCCGGGTCCTAGTCCATCATGAGATTCTGCATTCCTTCATCTCCAACATTGGATTCCCAATTTTTATGGAGGTGGTTGTCATCAACCTCATGTTCTTGAAAGATATCTTCAAAATATCTGGCAGTGTATGATTCATCCCATGTGAGAAAAGTCTCCAGTAAGTAGTCTTTTCCTTCAATGGACAAGAATTTTCCAGCTTCAACATCTTCCAAGTAGTTATGAATTGATTCGCCATGGACTATGCCTTCTTGATAATAAGCATGCATCTCCTGTGGGGCTATAACAGTGGTATTTCCTACTCGGAATATTAATGGCGGATTTTCTCCTTTTTGTAGCTCCAAAGCCTCATTAATGTATTGAGCAATGTAGAAGAACCCAATTGCTCTTGCTTGAACTGGATTAACCACTCGTCTTTGTCTTCTGCATATTGGATCAACTAAGTTTTTACACTCAGTACCCAAAATTATTAAATAATGTGGAGGGTTAATTTTCTCTGTCGTGACTTCTATGTTGGCACATTGGACTTCAAGTGAGAGATAACCAGTTCGTCGTCGATATTTTTCAGCTCTATTAAATATATACTTCTGGAAATTAGTGCAATGATTTTCATAGAAATAACATCTCGGAAAAGGGATGCAAGAGAACTCATGAATCATGCCGTAATTCCAGGCTTTCATTTGCTCTTCTGCATATCCAGCTATCATTCTTCCATTATTCATTATTGGATTTGGATTTATCACCATTGTTGCTACTCCAGAGTACCTTGGAAACTTCATATGTTGACCCCATAGATCGAATATTTCATAAAATTTATAACTCCTTGAAGCGACTTCATAGTACCAAGCTGTGAAGTCATGAACTTTTATTCTTTTTAATATTATTTCTTGTAAATCAGGAATTAATCCATGTAGGTTATTGCAAAATTCTATTATGGAGAATCTCTTAATAACCTGATGGCAAGCTCTTATTAGAAAGTTCCTAGATCTAGACTTTGATGCTGCTATTAGGAACCGCATCAAAGCTTGTGTGGTGGGAGAGACCCTCACCATTTCTTCATTTGTTTCCTTAATAAACTGTTGATGTTCTATCACCATTGGTGTAGAACTCTTGACTGAATTTTTCTTGTTCTTTTTGCCAATAGAATTCTTTGGCTTTAGGCTTGATGTCGCTAATTCCATTAGCAAGCTCTCTGGTTAGGCTGTCTGCTAGTGAATTCTTTGAACCCTGTATATGTTCAACATTGAAAGAGAATTGGTTAAGCCATAATTGCCAACGCAGGAGTCTCCCTTGCGCTTGCATATTAGATAGGTTCTTTTTAACAAAACCTAAGATTCCTTTGCAATCCGTTCTTACTAAGAAATGTTTAGGAGCCAAGAAGATTAAGAATTTCTCAATTCCTCTTATGACTGCTAAAATTTCTTTTTGCATTGTAGGATAGTTACATTCGGCTTTGTTGAAACTTCCACTGCTATACCTGCATAGTTTTTCTCCTTCTTTTATTTTTAATATAGCACTCCAATATTCATTACTAGCATCAGTCTCTAGAATTAATTCATCATCATTATTGGGTAATGTTAATACTGGAAGGTTTTTACATAACCTTTTTAGATTTTGAACAATCTTAGTTTCTTTACCGGACCAGCTCCAAAGAACATCTTTTTTTAATTTTCCTTGTAATGGTTTTCTTAGTAAAGCAAGATTTTTAATGAAATCAGAAGCATACGTTAAGCAACCAAGAAATCTTTCTAGTTGTTTTCGGTCTTCTATTTTATCAGGAAATTTATCTATTTTTTCAAGGATGTGTTTTTGTAAAATGATTTGTCCCGCCTTTATCTCTAAACCCAAGAATTCAATTTCTTGTTTAGCAAAGACACACTTATCTTTTCCCAAAATTATTCCATGTTTGAGACATTTTTGTGTAACTGCTTTCAAATCATTTTTATGCTGCTCTAGGCTTTTGGAAAATATTAATATATCATCAATGTAGACTAGACAACAATGTTTTAGTTCCTTGAAAATATTATCCATCCTTCTTTGAAATATTTGAGGTGCATTTTTTAGACCAAATGGCATGACTAACCATTCATAATGCCCTTGAGGAGCACTAAATGCAGTTAGTGGAATACTCTTCTCTTCCATTTTTACTTGCCAATACCCACTCTTACAATCAATTTTTGAAAACCAAGTTGCGCCCTGAATATTATTAAATAACACAGTTTTATTAAGAATATAATATCCATCAAAAACAGTATTATCATTAAGCCTTTTGTAATTAATGACCATTCGAGCTTTACCTCTCTTTTCTTCTGCATGGTTTCTCACCATGAATGCTAGACTGTTATGAGGACTCTTGTTGTTCCTAATTAATTTCTTTTTTAATAATTCTTTTATCCGTTCATCAAATTCTTGGATATCCTGATAGGTRTAAACCATCTGCCTTACCCTAATTATCTTATTGGGATCTGTCAATTCTATTTTAACATACGCTTTATCTCTTTCCCAATACTCTAAAGGGTTTGTCGAATATAATTCTTTGCATAGTTTTTCTTGTTGTTTAATTATTTCCTTTTGAGTCACCTCTTCATCTTCAGAAATTCTCAATGCTACTTCTCGTTGTGTAGGAGTTACCCTATCACCACGCTGGCTGCACTTAAATTCCATATTTTGATGAATAAATGCTCTTGGCATTTTATCTACTGGGATTGCATGACCATTAATAGTAAATATTATTTGATTAACAGTCTGTGTGCATAGGGAATACAATCTTTGAAAATTATTCCCAATAATCATATCATGAGAAGGTTGATCATTTGCCCATAATACAGGAATTGTACATGTTATGTTTCCGATTTTTATTGGTAAATTTTCAATTATATCGCTATGAAACATTACACTATTGTCAGCAATTCTTACCTTCATAGGTTTCTCGGCTTTCTTCCATAGATATTCAGGAAATAATGTTCTTTTTCCAAAACACGCTGAACATCCACTATCAAGATATGCATATAATTCATATTTATTATAATCCTTTAAACATATCTTAATTGGAATGTAAATGCTATTCACATTAGTACCTGTAATTCAAGACACTTTTCCATTCTTAAGTTTTCTTCTTCATATACTGGTTCGCTAATTGTTTTTGTCATATAGCCTACCACTTTCCTTTTTTCACGGTTCTCTCCTAAATTTATAGAAGAAGTTGAAGCAACATCAATGCTATGTCTTGAAGGTTCCTCTAATTCTCTTTTTTCTAATTTTCTTTCCTTTTCCGATAATAGAGGTTCCTCTAGATCTATATAGGTTGTAAGTTTATCGATGCTACGTCTAGCATCTGCTGGCATATATATTTTATGTTCTTTTAGTCTTTCTATTAATCTTCGAAAATCTTTCTCCTGTTCTTTAAGATTTTTGCTTTTTCTTTCTATTTCTATAGAATTTTGCCTATTCAAACTGTTTGTTCTCATGCTTAGACTCCGCTGGAACTTGGGAATAGGATTCATTTCATGGTGTAATAATCCTCGTTCGTCAATTACTAATTTTACGTCCTTATTGGCACTGTGGGGTTCATTAACGTTTTAAGCCATTCTTCTTTTAATTTTATTTTGTTAGGGTCAACCTTTATTGGTCTGATATTTCTTTTAATTCCCCCTTCATACATTTCTGCTTCAATTAACCTTTTACCTTGTTGTGATTCTACCGTATTGGTTAATTTATATATAACCTTCCATCGAAGTTGGATAGGTCTTGTTCCTGCATGCATTTATATTCCTTCGGTTAATAATTTTATACCCAAGAATTTTTTGATATATCTGTCTTCCARGCTTACGTAATAGCGTGGTTCACAAATATAACTTACCGTTCCTTGGCTAAGACTGCAAGTTACTCCACTGATTATCTGTTGTTTAAAACTTTTGTGCCTAGTATCACAAACAAAGCTTAAACATTTAATATCTTTTCCGAAATCTTGTAATGGAGTTATATAAACTTGAACAGCTCCCATACAGCTATGTTATAAATTTCTTTTTCTTTTCCTTTTTCGCTCACTGTTTATCAGTTATGTGTTCCTTGATATGTTTCCAAATAATATAATTATTTCAAGCAAGCCGCTTTTCTTCCATCTTCGATACCACTACTTCCTTCCTTTCTCAAACATATTTTGCTCTTAATTTGCACAGTAATGTTTAATATTATCCTTGTTATTATTGAGGGAAATCAAACCTATATGTTCTATTCCAGATCTTCGTCATACGGCATATCAGCCTTATTAGCTGGCCATTATAATTAATCCCTCTCTCTTTCCTGTATCATCCATGTGCCATTGTTCTCCCGACCATTTGATTATTTCTTCATGTTCATCACTTTCTCCTCATACGACTTCTTCAATTCTTCTTTTTCTTCGCTATTCCTCCCACTTTTCAATTATCCTTATTTATCTGTTATGCTCGATTCTATGGCTTCATTTTCTCAATTTCTACGTATCCAACTTCCCTAGCGATATGCACTTTGAGTTCCTTTTTTGCATTGTCTGATTAGGCTAATGACCTACTTCTCCGCTTACTGACCCCAAACATTCAATACAATTCTCCTTCTTTCTCAGACCAAATGATGCTTTCTAACATCTAGTAGCTCTTTAAATTTCACTTGTAATATATTTTTTCTTACTATTGTTCACCTCTACTTTTTATCGCTTTCCTCTTTATAAAATTTCTCTTTTTGCTAGATAAACTCCTTATTACACACCATATGCTATATGGCATCTTCCAACAAGTTAAAAATTGTCTTAACTTGATATTCCTGCAACTTCTCGACATTTCTTTCAACCTCCATTTCTTAGGGAAACTTATTCTTTTCCACTAAGGTGTCATTAGTCCATATTATTATTCTTCACTTCGGAATATTCCTCACTTAATCTTACTCATTAATGGACTGGAACAATTTAATCAACAGAACTCAACCTAAGTTGGTTTCTTCACCAATATTGTTATTAGTCTGATTCGTATACTTTCCCCTTTTTAACTTAAAATTATGGCTTCAAATTGTATAATGTTTAAATTACTTAATTTTCTTGAATTTCTGCTCTTTTCGTGTGATCATTGTTCGTCTTTATACCACGACATTCTATTTCGATGAATTGACATATTGAGTAACATAGCTGGTTGTAATTCCATTTTTAAACCTCTCTTTTGTTCTTCATGTATGTTCATACATCGGCTTTCATCCATCAACATACCTGAGTTTCATACATATTTAGAATTTCTCTGAGTTAGTCCAGTTCTGTATTTGTTTAACACCACTGCTCATACTCTTTTTTCCATTGTTCTAGAATTTCAAGTCTATATTCTTTTACATCAAAATATTACTTTGGCAGTTTGACTTATAGGTTCAGAGTACTTCTTCCTTTTTAATAGTCTCTTAGCAATTTATTTTAAATATCAAATCGAGGAGTTCTTCTGACATGTACCTTGGTTCTAGGACAACTCGACTCACCTTGATTCTTGACGTTGATTGCATTATTCATTATAATTTTTTCTTTCTTCTTAGTATCTACTCATTTTCGACTTCATTCTTAATCAATTATTGCCCTTTTGAGTTTTCTTATTTAATTTTTCCTATTCGCTTCTTAGACATGAATGTCAATACTTCTAAGCTTTATTTCCCATTTGTTCGTCAGTCTTCTCTATTGACGCATTTTACTTCTTGTTCCCATTTCTAGTAACCTTTTTTCAGCATTATGCCTTATTTTGTTAGCTCTTCTGGATTATTTTCATTATCGAATTTTCTTGTATTCTTCAATACTCATATAGATTCGTGGCACATTTCTACGGTGCTAGTAGTGGAAATCTACTGTAAATTCTTATTTCTATTACTATTTGAAAGCGATAACTGTATTTAAAAGGACAAAGCCTTTTGTCTTCGTTATATTTGGTCGCTTGTAGATGTCTAATCCGTTAAAAAACAACGAGTTAAAGCTCTTCTACTTCCTTTTTGAGTCTTGTGTCCTCTTTTAATTTCGTCTCTAATAGCTTGACTCTGTGGACAATTGTAATAGACTGTGCTCAATACCCTTTATGTCTATTTTAATTTCATAAATGTCTACTATATAATTAATACTGCACCAAGTAATTACTTCTTTTGGTAAATATGTAAATGACTCTGGTTGACTTGCAACCTATCTGGGTGCTTTCATATTTATACCTTTTATAGTACTTATTACTATTATTATATGATAATTAAAATATTTTATTCATATTATGCAATAAGCGCTCTCCTTACCTAAGACAACAGGTCCTACTAAGACTAATACATAACTAAATAAAATTTTAAATAGTATAAACTCACAAAGTTAACATAACAATAAAGGTCTTTAGTTACAAAGATGTTAAATTACTAAAACTGAAGGAGCTTTAGGTAAAATATTATTTGAGTGGTTTCTTATCCCTATGTGTTTGGTAGGTTTAGAGTTCCTCGCTTTACGTGCATGGTTTTACAATAAGTTAATGTAAAACCGTTTTTCCTTATACCAACTCATTTAATATTGGGGCAAGTGGGTCAATAGGGGCCACCATACATTAAAAAAATATTACTTTCTCCATTCCCTTTTGTTTGTCCTATTTTCTTAAATGAAATTCCGAAATGTTTGTCTTATTTAGAATTTTTTTCTATTTAATTTCAACTTTATCCACCTTTTCTATTGATAAATGAACCATATTTATTATTTTTCATCCATCATAATATATAAAAGGTTAATAACTATCTAGATTACTCCCCAAAATTAACTTTTTAATACAAATTTATTACTTTTTTCCATTATGTTAGATAAAAAAAAATCAATAACTCTACTTTCAAGTAAGAATCTTGTTGTATTAACTCCTTTTCTTATTTAATGGTTCTTCTTTCTTAATTCTCTCCCCCATTCCAAACAAGACAAACAAAAGGGAACGGATGGAGTAAAAGTTTCCCAAAATAGAATAAAGTGCAATGGGTAGGAACTTCAAGAAACGAATGGAGTAATTATTTTGTAAAGTTTATAGATTTTGGTGATGATTAGGGTAATATTTTATTTGTAGGGTGTTTTACGTGATTCCTTTAAAGGAGTGACTTTATATCCACAGGAAAGTATTTCGAGGTACGTTTATGTGTTAAAATATTCTTTTTAATATGTTTTGTTGATTTATGAATGATTTTACATAAAAATATGCTTTATTTGTGTGATTGGATATTTTGTATGTAAAGAATTGATTTATTTGTAAAAGGTTTTGAAAGATAATGGTTTAATGATTTATTGGTTTTATTGAAAAGCATATTTTATGAAAAAGGTTTTGGAAAATAATAGTATGGATTTTTATTGGAAATTATATTTTATGGAAAGAAATATAAGATTTTTGTTATTACTATTGTTGTTATGATTATTACTTCGTATTCGAAGTCCCACTATGCAGATTTGGGTTGATGAGACTATAACCTTTGCATGGTCTAGTCTTTTCCTTAAGTATTTCATTGAATGTGATCCGTGATTTTTATTTTTTACCCACTTTGTTTGGGCGCAAATTTTATTCAGTTCTATATTTCTCTCTCTTAATAATATATTTGATTAATGATGAATAAAAAAATTAAAAATACAATAAAACATGTTTTGATTTAGAAAAACATAAAAATAATTTAAAATAATTATTAATGTTTGTTTGAACCAACTAAAGCTTCTATAAAGCTAAGGCAAAATTGACAACAACTACCCACTTTTGAAAACAACTACCCATATTGTTTTTTATTTAAAACAACTGCCTACTTTTTCTGTTTTGTTTGCGAATCACTACCCACTTTCAGAATTTCAAACTTGCAGAAGACATAACTACTTGAAAACAACTCCAAATCACGTGATTCTTGAGTCTATTTCATGTATTTTTCCGAGATCTACAACTTTTATGAAGGAACTATGTCAAAAAAATGGATAGCTGATAAAAGGTTAAAAACTAAGTGTGACGAGGTTTGGGTGATTGAGTTGTTTTGGTGGGTGTTGGTTGGTTTTGGAGGTGGGAAACAACAAATTTGGGTGGTTTTGCAATTGGGATGTCGCGTTCAGGTGATTTGTGTTGGTTAATACGGTGTTGAGTGGCCAAAATCAAAAAGTGGGTAGTGGTTCGCAAAAAAAATTGAAAATATGGGTAGTTGTTTTAAATTAAAAAAAACAATTTGGGTAGTTGTTTTCAAAAGTGGAAAAAAAGTGGGTAGTTGTTGACAATTTTTCCTAAAGCTAATGAATAACTATTTACTAATCACGGTTTTAAAAAACTATTATACCATGCACGTAGCATGCAAAATATGCTAGTGACCCAATAAAAGAAGTTGCGATCGAAAGGTGGGATTTTTGTATGATGAATTGTAGGTGGGACAAATATTGGAAGATTACCTAAAGGTTGGATTTTTAGAATCCATTTTTCCTAAAAAAAAATATGGACCCATATAGAGGTGCAAATGAGTCAATTTGCGAACTACTCGTGAACAAGTTTAGTCAAAACTCATTCGTGGAACAAATAAATAAGCTCAAACAACAATCTAAAGCTCGATTACTAAATGAGTCAAGCTCGAACACCTATGCGTTCGACTCATTAAGGCTCACGAACAACTTGTTTATAGCTCATTAAATGTTCATTTAGTACTCGAAAATAGCTCATTTTTAGTAAATCCAAAATCCCACTTAAGTTAAACAAAGATATTTTTCATCATAAATAAATTACTATATCATAAGAATGGTAAAGGCTGCAAGCAACCACGCTTCAAGTAGTAAGCAATGAAGCAACCTTGCTACTATTACTATTAGTTTTCTTTTTGTTCCATTTAAACATTTTTTCACTACTAGCATGAAGGAATTATTGTATTAATTAGATTTTTTTTATATTCAACCATTTTTATAATAAGTTGACTTTGTTTTTAATAATAAAAAATAAATATTTGTAAATTTATTGATTTCTATGAATAAGTCTTGGAAAATTAGTAAAACTCGTTCGTTTATAAAGGCTTGTTTGTAGCTCATTTATATTTGAGCTCAAGCAAGCCTAAAGTTTAAAAAGCTCAGCACGAACAAGTAATAAATGAAAAGGCTCGTTCAAGCTCGGCCATAATCGGACTACTTTAAATCTTATCAAGCTCAGCTTGAACAAACAAATACTCGACTCGTTTGCAGCTCTAGACCCACATGATGTAAATAAGTATGGACTGATCGTGGGGTACCTAAATTTGGTGTTTTGCATCCTACATTGTCAATAAATCCTCAATATTATTTACCATTATTTAGTACACAAAACAGAAGGGATTTGAAACAGTAGCTTCAACTTCACTTTTGATCCTTGTGGTTAGATGTTTGAATCCTCATATTTCATCCCCATTGTAAATGCACCTCACCCTTGTGGCTCATTCGTACGATAAAATAAAATTAATACACAAACCAACTTAATTTACTCCAAATTCATAACGCTAACCAACGAGATTGTGCTACTTTTGCGATTATCTTAGAAAGACAGAGAAACAATAAATATACAAATCTATATCTCTATTACATAAGGGAAGGGAGAGCAATGGTGTCCTCCCTCTTAAATTACTACATTACCCCTACAAGTGAAAATAATGACTTAGAAGCAACATATGAACATTTCTAAAATAATTTCAATTAACACTAATTTTACCCACATTAATAAATATCAATCAATCACAATCTCTATTACATAACTGAATGGGAAAGCAATGATATCCCCCTCTAAAATTACTACAATACCCACTAGGGGTGAGCAAAAAAACGATCCATTATCCAATTTTAAAAATCTAGATTATCGGATATCTAGTCCGAAAAAATGGATCAAATATCGAATCAAGTATTTAAAGAAAAATATGGATCGGATTCGGATCACGTTTTTTAGAAGACTGGATATTCATATCCGATCCGATTTTATAGCAAAACATATTATAACTTATAAGTTCATATGCCTTTGCACGTTATGGGTATGTAATTCTAAATTAGTATACAACATTAAAAACATATACATATATTATATGAATGATTAATGAGGATGACAATATACGTCTTATAAGGTAAATTTTCTAAAGATGAATCAAAATTTATAAATCAGATCCTGACAAACCGATTTTTTAACCAAATATTATTGAAGAAATTAATATAGTTAGTAAGTATAAAACATTATTTATTCTAGTAAAAATGGATTCGGATAATCCGATTTTTCGATCTGGTTTAAATGGATATCCGAAATCCGGAAATCTAATTCAAATCGGACCGGATTCGGATCATAAATTTGGAAATCCGAAAAAATGAATATCCGATCATGTTATTAAAATCGATCAAGGTATCCAATTTCGCTCACCCTTAATACCCTCCACATTAAAAAAAAAAAACAAAAAAAACCATAAAAACATTCCTTAAAATCAATCAATGCAAAACTATTAAGGCAATACATTTACGATTGATTGATTGTTCCATATATTTGGCAAAAAAAACTTACTTACCAAATAAGACAAAAAATTATTAAACTAGCTAAATTTTATAATTAGCAACAAAAATTCAAAGTAATATATATCTTTTGCAATTCAAAAAAATTACCCGTAAATGAAATAAAAAAATTAAATTCGAAAAAAACACAACTTTGAAAACTCTACTAGTAGGTAGGCCATTGACAATCACATCTTATGACATGAACAAAAATGATAATTTCGTGAGGCGTCCCCTAGGATTTGCAATAGAATGAGGCTCTCGATCGTAGAAAATGGAGGAGGAAAATTTATGTGAATAACTTCCCGAAATAATCACTGTTGGTTCATGTTAGGCGACCCCACTTATGGGAATAAGGCTCCGATTATTTGATGGCATGGCATCACAACTTTTAACAAGTATGAATGTGTTGCACTACTAAAATTTTTGTGTTGTTACACGCATAGCGTGCACAAAAATACTACTCGTAGTATATACTATATATACCTAAACCAATCCCAACTATCTCTTTTTTTCCACCTAAATTTTCATCCCATTTTCCCTTAATTAATAAATGATTGCATAAAAATAACAAAATAATTATTACGTACGGAATATAAGAAAATAATAAATGTGTTTGAAAATAATAATTTAAACATATTTAATTAATATAGGAAATTTTGATACCTAGTTTTGGGGTGTTTTTGAAAATGAATACCTAGTTTCCAATTTATTTTACTTAAATACCTAGTTTCGTCATTTCCTCTAAAAATCGATACCTAGTAGCATATTAATGTCCAAAAATTAACAGAGGTGTTAAGTTGCGTGGGTCCCACAGCTCCCATTACTCTCTCCCTCACATGTCCCTCACGCGCCCCTATCTTTCCTCCTCCAACCTCCATACGTTGCTAACCATCACCACCAACAACATCTCACTAATAGAGCTTCATTCCTTCTTGGAGCTTACCATTAATTAATGGAGCTACATCAACCAAAAAAAAAAAAAAAAAAAAAACCAAAAATTCAACAAATTCCAGCAAAAACCCCAACAAAATTTGTGATTTCCCTCCTGCTTCTTCTTCTTCCTTCTACTTCAAATTTTGTTCAATTAATGGAGCTCGCCATTAGTGGAGCTTCATCGACCAATAAAAAACCCCAAAAATTTAACTAAGTCTAGCAAAAACCCCAACAAAATTCAGATTTTCGAATGGGGATGAAATCCACTCGAAAAACCCAAGTAATTTGCCCCTTTTGAAGCACGAACAAGGATGGGAATGAACCCAGAAAACTCTCCAAATTCGAAGCTCAAGAACCCTAAAATTTTAGATCCAAACAAGCCCCAAAAACCCCCAAAATTCGACAATGAACCCAGAAAATTTTGTTTAAATTCAAAAAAATGAAATTTTATGAGAGAAATAGGAAGAAATTTGAGTGATTAGTGAGTTTGAGAGTGAATTTCGTGAGTGAGTATGACAGTTTGAGTGGTGTGAGGATGAGAGTTGAGATGAGAGAGAGAAGGGAGGACAAAGTTGAAAATGGAGGGAGTGAATAACTGAAGAAAATATGAAAAAGTTTATAATGGAGGACAAAGCTGATAATGAAAGTTGATAATAAAGGTTCGCAGGGAGAACCGGAGAAGCAATGAAGAAATGAAAAATGAAAGGAAAGGAGGAAAAAAAAGAGGGGGGTAAAAAGGTAATTTCACACAAATGGGGTTAAATTTTGAACGGAAATATGATAGTAGGTACCGATTTTTAAAGAAAATGGCGAAACTAGGTATTTAAGTAAAATAAACTAGAAACTAGGTATTTATTTTCAAAAACACTCCAAAACTGGATATTTATCCCCAAAATTTCTATTAATATATAATTGAAAATATTTTTATCACATTTACCAATCAAGCAATTGAGTTTTAAAAATTAAAAAAAAAATTAGTAAAAGAGTTCTATACTCCAGTATACAAAGTGCATATTTTAAAAAATTGAGCATTTGCTTGGGTAATTATCTATTATATATAACATTTGAATCTAAATTTTGGAATAATGTCGTGTCAAATTTGCACTCTGTTTTTTTTTTTAACAAAATGGCTCTCCCAATATTGCACTTCTTTTTTTAAAACCAAGCCGCCCGATTTCATGACTTTTATGTGAGAGGAGTATAAATTTAGACGGTAAGCAGTGCGGAAGTTGATTGTCTTCTAATACTCCATTTCTAACGTATTAACTGTAATAATTTGAGATAGAAAAAAGTTAATAATGTATTTTGGAGAGAGTATTTATAAAGACTATTAAGGAGAGTACTCCACATATGTCCCACATCGAAAGAATGAGTAAAGAATGACCAACATATAAGTCAATGGGTTACTCCACCTATCACCATATGGTTTTAGGATGAAACCCAGTTGGACTTATGTGTGGTCTATTATTCTCCTAGTGTGGGCTTGTGCTTTGCCCACCAAAGTTTGTCATGGTATCAGAGCGGACGATCCTGACCCATGGTTAGTGGCCCATCAAATGTAAGGTGGAGCCCAACGGCCTATTGATTGCAGATGAAAGATGTTGTTGTCTGTTTGAGCATGTAACCCAACAGATTTATTTGTCTCTAATGGGGGCGCCTCAAGGAGGGGCTTGTTGACCTCATGTGGAGGTTTGTGACATATCCATCTTGCATATTAAAGGTGGCACACATGTGAGGGGGAGTGTTAAGTAGAATACTCCACTTGTGTCCCACATCGAAAAAATGAGTAAAGAATTACTAACATATAAGTCAATACCTATCATCATATAGTTTTAGGATGAAACCTCATTGGACTTATGTGTGGCCGATCTATTGTTCTCCTTGTGTGGGTTTGTGCTTTGCCCACCAAGGTTTGTCCGTGATAGGGTAACCCTTAGGGTTGATAACCCCTTTCATTGTTAAATTGTGATTGGACACAAATACATAAATTCAATTTTCAATGAAAGAATAATCTCACTCTAATTAATTTCATATATATATATTAAAATATTGTCTATGTGTCTATAGGATTACCAATCCTTAAGATCACCAAACATTTTCCGCACTTATCATGTCTTTAATTATGGCATTGAAGAAAGCCYGAGTTTTGTACGAGGATTTAACAAAGTACTAGTACAGCTTTCCAGTCTTTATTAAACAGGACATGAAGAATCAAGAATACCGTTAGATGAAGGCAACACATATTTACTGGCATGCTTATCTAACTCTTTCCCAAAAAATTAATGACTAAATTAATTAGTATGTAATCAAATATAATTTTTAAAAAATCAAAATAACTAAAACATAAAATAAAATTGCATCATCATCATCATCTAGGATGAGATGCTAGAGGAACTAATTCAGACAATGGAGTACCAGAAGGAGTGGGACCCATAGACGGAACGGGCGAGTTCCGGCAAAGCGGACAMGTGGGGTTCATCTTAAGCCATTGATCGATACAATTAACATGRAAGCAATGATTRCAATCRGGCATACATCTCACTGTTTGTTTAGCCTTATACTCCGACAAGCATATCGAGCATGGCCCRTTATTGGGCCTAGGGAGCCTCTTGCTTTCTCCTAGGACAACTTCGGGATATGCAGYCCCGTTTTTGGGCTGCATATCCCGAACTACTTTCAGCGTGACCGGGCCTGGGAGTCCGGTCACGATAGTAGGCCTTCTTCTGGTGGGTTGTTGGTGGGGGTCTCCATTATTATCATCGTCGTCGTGGATGGTGGGGCCGGATGACTTGAAGCGGACGCAAGCGTAGGAGGCGAGCATGATGGTGGAGATGAGGACGAGGATGCTGATGGCGATGGCGATGCCATAGCCGAGGCCGACGCTTGTGGTTGTGAGGTTGATGTTGGGAGGAGATTGGTGTGGGATGGGAGGGATTGGTGTTGACATTAACTAGTACTCTAATACTCATGAGAGTGAAAAGTGGAATAATGTAGGGAAAGATTGTGTTGTAGTTGGAGCATGTGTGAAAAGAAGGTGATGAATTAGAGGGAAGTAGTTTTAATATTTTTTTTGAGGGGTGGTTGACAAGTACTCAAAGAAGGTAGGGGGCAAAGTGTGTGAGTCAATGCGAAGGTTTGCAAAAGTTATGAAATAAATATGACATAGTGAACTAATTAGTGTTGATCCAAGTGGTAAACAATTTGATGTCTCTTAAGGAAGATTTCGAATTCGAGTCTCGTATGCAAAAACTCGTGTTGGGARACTCACCYACCATAAGTTGGGTGTGCAACTCGAGTCGAAACCGAATGTAGTCGGAGCTAAGCTCCGGTGAATCGGGTAGGCAAACTAAAAAAAATAGTGTAATGAACTATGAGGGTTGGTACATCTCTTAAATGATTTGATACTGTTTAAGGGATGTCACGAATAACTTTCATTGAGGTACTCACCCCACCACAAATCAGGTGTGTAACTCGAGTTGAATCTCGATGTAGTAGAGATAATATATAGTAACCCCCAAACTAAATGAGCATGCTAAAAACAAAATTGTGTTGATTGAAAATTCATACATTACATATTTACATTAGATTAATGAATTATGGTTGGAATTGAGTGTGAAATGGGAATGGAAAGATGAGTAATTAAGGGAAGAAGAGAAGAGGACGTGRAGTAGGTGGTGCATTGCATAAGGCCCGCCGGGCTCCACGGGATGATTAAATAAGAGGGAGAAATTAAAGGGGCATTGAAGTTGGCGCTAATCAATACTTCCATGGAATAGAGTGTACTTTTAATGTGAGTGCTTTCATATGTCATTCATGCATATGCTAGTGTTTTCTCACTCCATTTTTTTTTTTTTTTTGCTAATCTACTCACACAAATGGAAAATACTCCTTGAAAAGAAAAGTAATGCTCCCACTATTTCGATTTGTTTTTTACGTTTGTATAAGTCAGAAATCACAATCAAATTGATCGATGTAAATAGTGTTTAAAGTACAATTGTTGCGTTTATTTTATTACGAACGGAGTAATTAAACCTAAAATAATAACAACATATGATATTCACCTAATTAAATTTCACCACCATCATAAGCGTCAATAACAACCGCCATCAGTAACCACCCTTTGTTTCCACCAACCACAATCGCCCCACCAACCACAATCRATTTGGGGTTCTCAACTATGGGTTGTCGATTATTTAAGGTTTTCAATTGGAATAATGAAAATTGCTCATAAATTTTTATAAGGGTTAAGTTAGGCGATTGGATCAAGGTGGTGGCTTAAGCAATGGTGTTCCAAGTGGTGAGGCGATATTAAAGGCGTGCGGAAAATGGTGGTCGATTTGGTGATAAGGGTGATGATTTTTAAGTTCRTGATAGCGAGGTCGATGTGGTGGTAAAGGCGTTGATCGATTTGTTGGTGAAGGTGGTAAGGAAGGTGGTGGTTGAAAGTGATTTAGCTATATAAACTTAGGCATGTGCGATTATGCACAAATCCATTTATATATATAAAAAAGGATTATGGTGTAAGGGCTACATATAATATAAGAAATTAATACACTACTATTTATGAAAATAATTTAAGAAAAACAAGATTAAATAACACAAGTATCAAGGTAATAATGTTGATTGAAAAATTCTTTCCATTTTAGGTAACATTTCCATAAAATAATCAATAACTTTATAGTAAAATAAAATTCGGAACTACCACTTGGCATGTTTTGGTGAATTGTTTTCTCTTTATTTAAAGGAGTGTCTCTAAGCGTACGTACACGATGTGGACTCCTCTAACAATTCTTTTCTAGCATTTCTTTGGCTTAATCGCCAGTACAAACATCGGATGCAATCACACTTGACAACATTGGAAGTTTTATGTTAAACCATCTGGACTCAAATCACTCAATTTTGACATTAATGTGATCATTTTGAGTTTGAAGACATGAAGACATGAACACTTCCTAAGAGAATATTAATGAGCTAACTTTATGACAAAGAACAGACATGTAAGCTAACTTAAAGGGAGATCAAAGAAAAAAGTACGGACAACTTTTGTAGGATATAGCATAAATCTACGCGAGGTTTGTTGCCGATGTTTAGAATTGCATTATTCCACTTTTATAATTATACTCTAATCCGTATTACAAGGCGGAATTACATACGATTCTATTTTAGGGTCGGGAGATCTTAACAAAAAATTTACATATTTGAAAAGGTTTAACATAACATTTTTAACATATAAATTCCCTCTGGCCCCATGATCTTCCGCCTCTGTGTATTACATAAGGGAAAGGGGAGGATGATGTCTCCTCTTAAAATACATAAATACTCTAATAATATAAAGAAAATACTTTTAGTTTAAAAATATCAAAACTATTTATTCTACTTATTATTGTGCATACTATTAGAACTATGGAGTAATTGAAAATGAAATACATTATCAGATCTTAACCATCTTTATTTTAATAAAGAATTAATCATGTATTCTCCCGTTCCACGAAATTCTAAACATTTCAATTTTAACTTTTGTCGATGCAAATCTTGTGGTTTCAACATCTATAATTAATTAATAAAAAATTAAATGATTGAACATTAATAATGCATCCAATAAGAGAATTAATAAGATCCTACATGAATTTTTTTTTTAACTTATATATTGAAAGTTTTTAGAAACTTTAAAGTTTTTCACTTATGAATAGTAATAAAACCCAAATGTGCATAATTTTGTTATAGGTTGAAAATATTTGGTTGACTTTATTGACTGATATTGGGTGGGAGTTTAAACAATCATTGGCCAAGACACATTGAGTAAGAATTAACAAGTATTGACCAAGTACATACATCCCTTGAATATGTTAATCTGGCGATGGACAGAAGCGCCAAGGAAATATAGTCGGGAGATGGGAGATGACATAGAAAGTACGGCCCAGAAGAAAATCCCATTAAACATCAGGTGTATTGAAGTCAAAAGGAAAGAAAGGGGAGTTCAAATGCAAGATGCGCCAAATAACCGCCACTAGAGTATAACCGTCATACTTCTTTCTCCACGATTTATATCACTCATTGCCTATAAATAGAGAAGCCGAACACACAAGAAAAAAGTTTCGGCGGACCGTCATCACCGACCGATTTTCGGTCGATGACGTCGGTCGGATTGACGATCGTCGGCAAAAAAATTTCATGATCGAAAATCGGTCGGTGAGCTACTATCGACCGATTATCCACCAAATTCGACGATTGAGTTTTTGGAGGGAAAGTAGCCACAGACCGACTTATTCGGTCGGTAATATCGACCGATTTCACTTCGGTCGGTAAGGCTACTTCCCAAAAAAAAAATTGAGAGGGAAATCCTTTACCGACCGGTAAATGATTTTTTTAATAAATATAATTTATTTACGACCGAAATCGGTCGGTAAAGTTGAGCATCCAAAATAATAAAAAAAAAGTTGAAAGTAGGCTAATAGTAATCAGTCCTACTTTCACAAGCAAACAAACAAGAACAAATATCTTTACATTGAAATAAAAAAATTATATATTATTATGAAACAGCAGAGTCCAAATAAAGATAACCAACCACAAAGAGCCATAACCAACACAAGATACAGAGGATAAAAAATTACATATAAAAGAATTAAAATTTACATACCCGACAGATAATTTTATTCTAAAAATAAATTTTGTAATTTCTCAAATACAAATTTTTCTTAAAAAACATATACAACTCCAGATCTTGATTTTGATGCTCGAATTGTAATCCAAAAAACAAACAAATTGTACCTATTGATAAAGAACATAACAAAAAGTCAGATTACAAAGTTAGAAGTGAAAAAAATAAAGATAAATATAGATTTCAGAAAATAATAAATAAAGACGAAAACGAAAAATGAAAATTCAAGAACAAAACGACATTAACAAGAAAACGAAAAATGTCCAAAAATTCCAGAAAATTGTAAAAAAATTGAAAAAATTATGAGAAAATGTAATCTAAAAAGAACCCCAAACATATTTAGAAAAAAAACCGAGATCCTTAATTGATAAATATTGAAATCGAAATTTGTAAAACACTTGAAAAAACGAATTTTTTTAAAAAAACCAAAAAATAAAGCCAAAAATAACGAAATAAATAAAACGAAAATCAAAATTGAACAACAAAAAACTAGATCGAACATAAAACAAAAAATGAAATCAAGAATTAAAAAACCAAAAGAAATCACTAAATTAAAACAAAAAAAACAGAAATCACAAATTCAACCAAAAAAACAGAAATACCGAATTTTACTTTAAAACAAAAATGAAACAAAAAATTTTAAACAAAAAAATCAAGAAAATTTCTTAACCCAGACGAAGAATTTTTTTTTAAATGAAAAATCACAATTTTGAAAAAAACGACAAAATCACGAAATAAATAAACGAAAAAGAAAAAAAACAAACGACGTTAAATACGAATAAATCCAGCTTAATTTGACTTAAAAAATTTTGAAAAACTAGATCTAAATTTGAAATCAAAATCCATTCTAAAATAACCCCCAAAAATGAAAGCAAAAAAAATTTTAAAATAACAGAAATAAAAAAAACAAGGGAAAACCGCCTGAGTTCGTCCAACGACGACGGCGGAGGAGAAGTTGGAGGAGCGGCGGCAGAGGAGAAGCCTGGAGGAGCGGCGGCGGTGATAGAGTAGCCTGGTGATGCAATGGACCGGATCCGGGCAGGGTCCTCAAGGATCCGGACCCGGATCCATTTTTTAGGGTAGGATCCAGATCCTACCGGATCCAGCAGGTCCTAAATTTTAGGACCGGATCCAGATCCGTCAGGATCCTACGGATCCGGGTCCTAAATGGATTCTTTTAATTTTTTAATTCTAATAAAAACAATAAATATTGAACAAACATAAACAAATCCCCATCAGAATCGACAAGTACAACATAATCTTATTGATTAGGATGGCTTGAACCAGCATCACTATCTTTTGAAAGATCAATTTTCATCCATATTACTGAAAAACAAACAACTAGCAATTAAACCAAACATTTATATGACAAAATCAAGCCATTTAAATAGGAATTACCGCTGCCATCTCCACAGTACCTGGAGGACCGACGTTAATAGTAAGGATGAGAGAAGAAAGAGGCAGTTGGTGAGGGTGGAGGAGGGAGAAAGAGGCGGTTGGTGAGGGTGGAGAGAGAGAAAGAGGCGAGAGGATGAGGGGAAGAGAGAGAAAGAGTTGAGAGGATTTCAGAATTTATGAGAGGAGAGAGACAATTATGAGATGTTATGAGAGGAAGAGGCTTATGACTTATGAGGGAAGGCCCACCCGTGATGCTTTCATTTCAATTTTTTTTGTAAATGCATACCATCGGTCGGTAATAACCGACCGAACATCAAATTCGGTCGGTATTACCGACCGATATTATAAGTCGGTGACCATTTTTCTTAAGGAGGGTCTTATTTCGCACCAAAAAAACCTCTCACCGACCGATTTAACGGCCGATAATAATCGACCGTTTTGTTATGTCGGTCGGTAATTTCTTACCGCATGTAAATTATCGACTGTTTTCAGTCGATGTTGGTCTGTATCACCGGATCATAAATTTTCGGATCGGTAAATTCGGCGGCGAATCGATTTTCTTGTTGTGGAATCAATAGAATGACAACAACCAATCAAACAAACATCTATCTTTCTTAGCATTTTAATGTTTTACTTAGTCACACATTGGCTTAGTAGCCAAGTATAGTTTAGATTAGTGTAGCTTAGCATAGTTCATCCTCATGTATCAATAGATTATTATTGCATTTCCCAATTCTGTGACATGGAGGTAGTCATCCTTCCTTGTAAATTTGTATACAGTCTGACCTTAATTGTTATTTTATAATGGAAGGTTTTTATTTCTCTTTAATCTTGTTAGTCCTTAACTTCACTTTAATTCCACATTGGTTTAATTTCCTACATTCAAATTATTTTTTTCGATCTTCGTTATGACCTTAGGAGCCATTTTAACATTAGCGAGGTTATCATTATAATCAGTTACCAAATAAACAGCCCCCTATCGAACCAAAAGTAACATTGAGAGATTGACTTGTTGGTGAAGTGCAAAATCACCTCAACAATTTCGTAATACGGAATGAGTATAAAAAAGTCTGTGCACTGTGCACGAGCTAAAAAGCTACAGAGTAGTTGATATAGATTTTTCAATTTCTAGAACAACACATTGCTTCTTTTTAATGGTATCCTTCTCCCGACAAATTAATCATACCATATATTACCCTCATTCCTAAGGTGGTTGACCCTTCCTGACCTCATCAATATGGCCATGTCATCCTTTTTACCACTTTTTATAAAGTTATTTCCAAAATCCTTGTTAGTCGTTTAAAGCTTTTCTCGCAGTTACTATTAGCCCTTACCAAAATGCATGTTCTTTGTATCAAGCTATTCAAGATAATATTCTTTTTAGTTCATGAAGTACTTAATCTTTTCTCCAAATCAAAGGTAAGACAGGTTGACTTGCTCTTAAATTAGATATGAAAAAGGCATATGATCATATTGAATGGGAATTTTTATGGGTTACACTTCAATCTTTTGTTCTAATCTACTTGAATTAATTGTGTATAAATTTGTTGTTCGCAACTATTTCTTACTCCCCAACTCTTAATGACTCCACCTCCCCTCTTATTAACCCTGTAGTTGTGTACGACAAGGTGATCCTCTTTTCCCTTGCTTCTGTTTCTCATTTGTATGGAAGTTCTTGCAAGTAAGGTGTCTCTTTTTTCCCTCAACCCAACATCTCGTATTGGTCTCAAACTTAGTCATTCTTCTTCTCCGCTCCCCGGTTTACTGTTTGCTTATGAAGTTTGTTATTTTGTAAAGTCGCTCTTATTGTTGATTCTTCTATTAATAGTATTCTTTCTTCGTTATCTTTCATGTCAGGCCAACACATTAACTTTCATAAATCTTCTATCATCATTTCTAAGCTTGTTGTAACTCTACTAAGTGTAGTCCTAGCCTCTACCTTTAATATGACACATAAGGTTTTCCAGGTCATTGTCTAGGTGTAGTCTTTACAAATCTAAGTTTTAATAAAAAAATAGTTTTCAATTTCTTATTAATAAAGCATATTAACATTTGAACGCATGGTCTACCAAGTTTCTTTCCAAAGACGGAAAAGCAGTACGTATCAAGTTATCTTTCGGTTCTTCCATCTTTTGCTATGACTACATCCAAACTCTAGTATCTACTTCGAATCCTTGGAGATATCTGAAGAAAAATTTTTTGGCCTCATAATCATAGTCTTCATCATTAGGTAAGCGGTGCAAACTTCCTTCTTGTACTTGGGACATTCCCTTTCTTTCTTCCCTTTGCTTGGGCCCCTCATATTAAACCATTTTTGAAGGCATTCCTATTCCTTCTACTCCTCTATTAGATGAACCCTGTTGGAGTTTTTTTTTAATCAAGTCAGACAAAACAGAGAACGATAAGTCCGACAAAACAGAAAAATAGATCTCACAAATGAGAAGGTTGAATCCGATAAAACGAAAAAATAGATCTCACAAGGAGAATGATAATCCGTAAACAAAAAAAAAGTTCTTATAGAGAGATAAAATTTGGCCTCACAAAGTATTAACCACTTGAGTTACCCCTCACTCTCTGCTCGGAGATTATATAGTAAGAAACTAGATAATACCCGAACAAATGCTCGATTCTTAATTATAAGTAATATCCGAAATAAAAAAATCAAACTTCTTTTTTTAAATGTGTTATTTCATAATAATGTTTTATTTGTGATAATAAGAAGAATTATTATGATATTCAATTAATAAGTTTAATATTTTATCCAAAGTACGGAGTACATTATTAACATTAATTAATGTTTTCTTAAAATTTCTATGCAATAGTAAATATAAATAATAATATAATAATATAAATAATAATGATAATATATAATTTATAATATAATAAAAATATATAATTAATAAGGTGGAAATGGGAGGAAAATATGAAGGGTGGGATTACTTTAATATAGGTTACTAGATTAGCCCCGTGCATTGCACGATTTATATAGTTTGTTTTTTCAAAAAGAAAAATTAAAGGAAACGTTACAATTTTATAACCAAATAACGTACTCGTAAGTTCCGTACACAATATTCAAATTTCAAATTAAAACCGCCTAATAAGGTGTTTGTTATTTTACAACTTATAGCCGCTAATTTTTAACAATAATCAACTCGTAGCAATATGAATATTTCCAAAAAAAACTCTTATTATTGAAAACAACATATGGTTCTTTAACGAGAAAAAAAACATATGCTTTCAATTAATTATATCCTAAGTAAAACTATAAATGACTATAAATCGAGGGAAAAGTTGTAAGTGTCTATATATTAAAATTAACCACATTAATTTATTCATCAAATAGAATATAATTTTTAACTATTTTATTTTTTAAAAAAAGGTTTAGTGATAATTTAAATTCTTAGCAAGAATTTCAGCCATTGTTTATATATTAAAAAAAGAAAAGAAAAGAAACTGATTTCATTATTAATTTGATGGAGAAATTTTTTTAATGAAAATGTTGATATGTGTCTCCATGTTGATGTAAGCGGGTTTTGTTATAAATCATAGTAGAAGTACGGAGTACTAATTAC
Source organism: Bassia scoparia (assembly GCA_008642245.1). NCBI lineage: Eukaryota > Viridiplantae > Streptophyta > Magnoliopsida > Caryophyllales > Amaranthaceae > Bassia > Bassia scoparia. The sequence continues at coordinate 77,982 of SNQN01001887.1, forward strand.
GAAGTATATAAGTTCAAATCAAACTGCTCGTTTTAAATAAATTTTGAAATTACCGTATTAAAACATATTTTTTAAAATGTAAAGTATTCAAAATTTTAAGTTAAACTTTATATTTCCAAAAGCAAATTTATTAACTGATAATCATATTCATTTTTTTCATTATTTTTTCATCATTAAATAAGGGGAGTTGAGAGATGAATTGGGATGAAAATAGAAAGGTGAGATTTGCTTTAGTATAGTTATAATAGATATTAGGATTACTGTTCCTGTGTCCACGTGTTCCGCTATTTTAAAGTTGACGTTTTCCCGTACCCGGTTATACCCAAAGTATTGTTTTGGTGCAAATGCTAGCTTGACAGCACACTTTATACTCTACTGATTAGCCCCATGCCATTGCACACGATTTATCAATAGTTTTTTTTTCAAAAAGAAAAATTAAAGGAAAACGTCGTTACATTTACAACCAATAACGTACTCCGTAAGTCCGAAACAATATTCAATTTCAAAGTTAACACCCGGTCCTAATAAGGTGTTTGTTATTTTACAACTTTAGCCGCTTAATGTTAAACAAATATCAAATATAGCAATATGAATATTTTTCCAAAAAAAAAAATCTTGTTTGAAAAACAACCATATGGTTTTTTTATCGAAAAAAAACATATGGTTTCAATTAATTAATACTCCATAAAAAAAACTATAAATGACTAAATTGAGGGAAAAGTTGTAGTGTCTATATTTTAAAAATTAACACAGTTAAGTATATTCATTAATAAATATAATTTTAACAATTTTTTACTATTTTAGAAAAAAAAGTTTAAGTGATAATTTTAAATTCCTTGGCAAGAATTTAAGCCATTTTTAATATTAGTAAAAAAAAAAAGAAAAAAAATGATATCATTTGTTTAATTTTTGGAGGAAATTTTTTATAAATAAAATGTTGATAATGTGTCTCATATTGATGTCGACGGGTTTTGTTATAAATCGTAGTAGAAGTATATAATTAAGCAAGTATATTAATTTCAATCAAATGCCGATTTTAAAATAAATTTGAATACCTGTATTAAAATATTTTTTAAAAATTAAAAGTACTTCAAAAATGTAGAGATAAACTTAATTTCCAAAGCAAATTAATTAACTTATAATAATTATTATTTTTTTCAATATTTTTATTCAACCATTAAATAAGGGGAGTTTAGAAGGGAAATTTGGCGAGGGAAAAATAGAAAGGGTGGGGAATTGCTGTCTAGTGATATTACTTCATTTTATGGCACTGCGAGTGCGTAGCTTACACGTATAAAAAATTGTAGTATTTCATTAAAATGATTTTATAGAAATGTATTAAATAAAATGTTTTATAGCTAATTAGCAATCAATTTACCTGAATTGGTACATATTTTAATTTGGTAAATAAATGTGAAATGAATTGAATTTTATACCATACGTGTTTCAATTCTTCCTTTTGGAGTAATATTCATTGATTTAGCTTTTGTACTAATTAAAGTCACATAATAAATGAATTTCATTTTAATCTCATAGTAAGTCAAAAGGCTAGTTTAGGCACTTCAATTCAATAAATTTAAAATTTCATTATGAGTAAAAGGTCATTATAGAGGGGGGATACCATCTTCCTCCCCCCAGTCCCTCATATAATAGAGATCTGTTAAGATTTAACGAGAGGAGTAAAATGGGTGTTTGCATAACGTGGCATTAATAATGAGGGTAAAATTCTATTCTTAAAATTTTGGGGATAATTCGCAAAACATGAATATTTGGTGGGCGTAATTGTCGCAAAATTTTCAAAACTCATTACATTAATTATGGTCATAAAAAATATTTTATATATTATATATTAATGTCACAATGGTAATGTGAAATTATTATTTCCAAAAGCCCATTTATTATACTTCTTATACTTAAATAATTTTTTTATTATCTTTTGATGCAATCATTAATTTTATATCTTTCTTTTACTTAATAATTTTTTTACTTCGTATTATAATTTTTAAACACAAACATTTATTAAGGGGGAAAATGAGAGGAAAATTTAGGAGGGAAAATGATAAAGTGGGGAATTCTTTAGTAGAAACTAGTGTTTGTTCACGCTATGCGTGCATGCGTGTAATTTATATATATGATTTAAATATTAAAAGTATTTATTGTTAGTTAGTATTATATTAGAATGCATTTTAAAAAAAAAAGACATTATGTTGAAGTTACATAGCTAATGAATAATTTTAACACTTTATCACAAAATTGCAATAACTTGATTGAAAAGTTAATACATTTTTCTTCCAAGATTTATGCACATTTATGTAAAAAATATCAATTCCATGAGGACCATAACTTTTGATTGCTAAAAAAGCTACAATAGTATAAGAATGAAAAAATCAATATATATTATAACGAAGATGAAAAAATTAGGATTGAAACTGAAACCAATCTTAAAATTTAAACGGAAAGGTAATGGGATCGGAGGGTGTTAGAGTGTCATTATGTAAAAGAAATATCGTAACATTGTACGAAAGTGAATATAATTTATGAAGTTGTTAATTTAAAAAAAAAACTACACTATAATGATAGATATGTTATTGAATAATCATCATACATTAAGATTAATATACCTTCATATACATCATGACATTCATACTAAAAAGAAAGATTTTAAAGCTTCATAACAAAAAGAAAAGTTGTCTGTATTTGAGTGTTTTAGTTGATGCGGGGAGAGACCAGGTTTATCATGTAGGAGTGTGTGCAAATGATTAATTTAAGAATCTTGTTAAATTAGTGTCCAAATATTATAAATCTTATCCGTTTTAATGTCAATTCTTTTAAATTAATATGATTAATGTTCAAATTCGTTATATAGTTATTTAATTAATATGTTTAGATTCATTTCATTTGAAAGATTGATATATAATTGAAATTATTTAAATTTTGCACATTTTAGGAAAAATTAATGTTAATTATCATTGATAAAAAGCAATTAATTTTGGTTGATTGAGAATTGATGGCTCATTGTTCAAATTTTTTATATAGATTTATATTATTTTGACTTAGAATTGTGTTGATTTTTTTTAAAAAAAACTTATTTGTAATTGAGTGAAGGGTATGAATTCTAATTTAATAGGGGGGACACGCATTGCTCCCCCTCTCCCTTATTTATAGAGATATAGGAACTAGATTCTTTATTGCTACGTGCGCTAATGCATGCGTTATTATTTTTTTTGTATCTAGTATGAAAGTTAACTGATTAAATTATATACATTACCTCAATTATATATTAAACGAAAATTATAAAATTTTGAACGAAAAGAAGAGATTATAATTTTTATTGCAATGAATGTTTAGAGAAATAAATTATATAGTAAATTTTGGTTCATGATTGTTTGAAAATGTTTTATAATTAGTTTATGTATCTTTTAAGCATAAATTTCAATTTTTAAGTGTAAGTGTATTAAACCTTCTTGTTAACACATGTAAATTAGGAAGGGATTTAAAACTTTTAACTAATAATTAATTTTAATAATGAAAGCTAAGGTAAAAGATGTCATTCAAGGATGGATATATCAGCTCCCCCCCTTGGCTTATATAATAGAGATATACTAGCCTTTTATGCACACGATGCGTGTGGTTGGCACTTTATTTCATATTATAATTGTTATAAATTAATAGCTATTTGACACTTTATTCTGAGATTGTATAGTAACAATAATATGGTTTGGAAAGATATGCAAAGCGGAAATAAATGATACATTTATGCACATATCAAGCCTAAGAAAATTAAATGAGATAAGTACCAACAATAATGCAACGTCATAAAAATTAACAATACGCTGTATAAATTTATCCTAATATAATAATAAATAATTTGTAGTAGACGTTGTTGTTTGTTACGACCCTTATTAAGTGGGTTGTGTTTTGCAAAAAAATAAAAAACATTAATTGGGTATCACACTTAAATAATATCAAAACAATGATTATCATTTGTTTCAGTATTTAATGCATATATTAATAATATAATAATAAATAATTTTCCCCCTTTTTTTTTAATAAAAAAATCACTTTTTGAGATTCAATTTGTGACTTTTTCTCTCGCTGGCATTGTTGTCTTGTTGCAATTTCCTACAAATTTTATTCCCTATTGTTTGAATTTTTTTTTGCTGTGGTAGATATGTAATTTTTATTTTATTTTTTGTTTTTGTTGGAAAAAAACATTTTACAAACTATTTCATTATTCCCGAAGAATGTTGAAAGTTTATAAAAAAACCGTATTTACATGTATTGATGCAGAGAGTTGGACTTTACACTATTTGTTATCCAGTAACTTATATAATTTTTCAATTTTTACACAAAAGATTTTTTTTTTTTTTAAATTATTTAAATGTTATATTACTACTTTTAGACAATTCCTTATTATATTTTTTTCTGTTTTTTATTTTTATTATATAAATTTTTTCAATTTCTATCAATCTTTTTTTTTTCTTTTTTTCACAACTTGTCTTTAAAAAGTATTACAAAATTCAAATAATTTCCTGTTGAAATCGTGAAAGCATTGCAAATTGAATAGAATGCCGTATCTGATGAATGCTAATGGTTGAGATTGTCGGTGGTGTGAAAAAATGGAAGAATACGAATGAATCCTCAGCCAGTAATGAACTTTCGAGCCAGCGTATTTGGACTATACAATTATAATATTTGGCGAGATGAGTATATTCTCCTAATAACATTTACTGCCCCTGCGTGCCAAGTCAATTCAGAAGAATTTTTATTCTCACCAGCATCGTTAAAACAATTGTTAATGTTAATTGAATTTTAATTTGTTTTGGGCAAGTTTTAAAATAGGTCGTTGAAATGAGGCTCATGAATTGATTTTGTTTTCTTAATTAATTTCCTCATATTTATTGAATTTATTTTTTTTTGGGAAAAATTTTCGAAATATTTAAGCATTCATTAGAGGGTTGACTTTTTTATTATTTCACCGCCCTTTAAATTTGGCCGAAAAAAAAATTTTGATTTAATTGTAGCGCATCTTTAGGAAAAAGGGTTGGGTTATTTGGGATGGTTATTTTAGTAATTTGTTGTGAAGGGGTGGGTACAAAAGGCATTTTCAAAGAAGGGGGCATCGAGCGAAGTACCATGCCTCCCCCTCTTCTTATGTAATTAGATAGAATTAGATAGCATGACTATACGTCTTATGCACTGCGATGACGGCAGTTTTATTTTTTCTTTTTATCTGTTTTTAGTGCTTCGCGTGAATTGATGCCATGAGTTTTTGTTTTAATAGATTTATTGTTTGTCTTTTTCGAAGATTTAATCTTGATTTTTTGGCATTACGTCTTGTTTTGATTTTATGAGAAATAAAAATAAATTATCATAAAGTATATAATGTTGGAAAAATCGTGTGAACTCATCTCTATTGAAGTATTGTTTTTTATTTATGTATTGAAAATTCACATTATTTTAGCTTATGTACATTAATATCTATTTTTTGGTGATTACATTAATATCTATTATACGGTGTTTGCAAAAAATATAAAAATTCTATGGATAAAAACAACTAAAACATAAGTTAGTTGGTTGTTTTTTATTGGAATTCTAGTTTTTTCGGTGTTTCGTAGTCATTTTTTTGTACTTCCGTAATCTCTTATTATTGGAGATTTATGGGATTGGTAAGGATGAAATTTTCTCCCCGGCTTCATTTATTTGAAATCAATGGTTAAAAACATTTCAATTCAATAATATTTGTTGTTTTCTTATTACCGTTCATTACTTGTGAGAAACTTTCTTTTTTTAATTTTGTAATTTGAGTGAATTATGCCCTTAACATTTGAGCTTAACGTGAATTTTTTTACGTGGATTAGCATGTTATACGAAATCGATATTTGCAATAATTTTTTGAATTATAGTCTGCATTTACAATTGTGAAATTGATTATGTTACATTTGGCAAATAATTTGAAATTATTTGTTGACTGATTTCTTTGTCTAATTATAATAAGTTAAAGTGAAGGGCTTATTTGTATTTCCCAAAGGGAGAGCACCATCGTCCCTTGGCTTATATTAAATAGCCTTTTATGCATGCGATGCGTGCGATTTTTCTGGCATACATAATAAGTACTAAGAATTTAGGCTT
>SNQN01001888.1:13108-78392 GCA_008642245.1 Bassia scoparia
GTTTTTTCCATATCTTTATGCCTAAACATGTTGGGCTGCGACTTATGGGTAATTTTGGGGTGGTTTCGGGTTGTGATTTTTGGGTGATTGGGAACTTGGGGATGATATAATTTTGAGATCATTTTACAATTCTTGTAGGGAATTGCTGTTTATGTTTACTGAAGACACCAGAGACAGCACGCAACGATACGTAAAGTCATTGARTGGATTACGAATAGCAAGCCTTGTTCAGAAATCACGCCAAAAGCATGAAGAAATAATGAAGGTTCTGAGTGAGGTATGCTCTGCTGATCTCAATGCTGCCTAGCGAGTACGACAAGAAGTGAGCAGGTTGCTTCTTGGATTGAATTGTGGGAAACCACTTGATCCTCTTACACTTCTAGCATCAGCTGCCATTTTGTCATGATTTTGATCTTCGAGTTTGGGTCTTTTATGGCTGAATTATTGTCAGGCCACTTTCAATAGATTTAACTTCTTTTCTGCGTTCTCAGAATTTTAAGCATTGGTGAGGATTCATAATGGATCATCTGTAGAAATGTAGTGAATACAAACTATGATTCCCCTAAGAAGAAAAATACAAACTATGATTGAAATTTCCCATTTTTAAAACTAGAGAGTAGTTTCAATTTCAGTGGGTATGCTCATCTATTTCCATGTGCAATATTTCCAAGTCTAACTATTGTGTCTGAGAATTTATTTAAGGTAAGAAAGTGAACTGGTCACGTTTGATGTTCAGTGTCATGTCCAAGGTGATGCGGTGCTTGGGTGCATGAGTTTGGATGACCTGTGCAGCGGCAACAGGTCCTGGGGAACAGTGCAGGAGCAGGGTCAGCAGCAACAGCAGGTAACYCGGCAACAACAGCAGCCTGTCAGAGGGTCTGATGCCTCGCGATGCGTGTCTGGGCTTATTGTTTTGGGGGTCGTATCGTACCAGCAACGTCAACAACATGAGATTGGTATTGGACGAATAAAATCCCATAATAATATTTATTTTAGTTTAGCCTTTGCGTAGTGTTAGGATTTTTTTCTTTGGGGGGGGGGGGCTTAATTATGATTAGGCTCACGACCTATCTTTTGTTCATGTGTTTTGGTTCCAGCTTAAGCCTAGCTTGTTATGGTTTGTATCAAGCTATTCCAAAATGCAAATAACTTTTGAACTAATAATTGCTGTCAAAATTTTATCTTGCAATGTTTGTTGACCTATGAACTTTTTGTGGAATGAAGACGTTGGATTTACCGGTGTTAGGCTTGTAACATACCAAGGTTTGCAAGAATTTAAGATCTTTTATATATTTGGCTTTTGAAAAAAAATTGTTACAAACTATAAGTTTTTTTAAGATTGTAAAATCTGCATTTTCACAATAAAACACTTGACCCCATTGCTCTGTGCAAGCCATACTTTTTTATTCACTGCTGCATGACATGAAATCTTTAGCAGTACCTAAGTAGGAATTGGGGSAGTAATTAGCAAGCAGTTGCCCTCGAGAGTAATAGATATTGCGGAAGAGGAAGTGCAAAAATTGTCATTGTCCAACTGTACACTACTTTGATCTATTATATTCAGTTTATTATGATTGATTTGAGCATATATTAGAAAGTATAAAACAACTTATTTGAACAGAATATACATCTAATGAAAGGATATGTGTAACTTATTTATGTGTTTTGTGCTTGGAAGGTTAGTAGAATAGTAGTATTAACATCTTGGCAATTTGTTGGCTTCTGTAAAATCACATATTGCTAGGTATAGTATGATTAGGATATTACTCGTTTAATATTGTCATGTTAATTCTTTTCACTCATTTGTTTTAGTCGTGTCTTTAGATGATAATAGTCAGGTTACTTGAATCCAAAATATGTCTTAATGACAAATAGGTAATATTGGATCGTGTATTTCATCACTGCTGTTCGTTAGCATAGGGCTGCCATTGTTCCTAGCATAGAGGATGTGAAGATCACTCGCTTGAAGACGAAAGCTTTTGCACAGAGTATAGAACATCAAGTTTCCTTCACAGCAGTTTTGCACACGATCCTAATCAATTATTAATAGTAGGTAGGGGTGAGCTTAGAAGTATGATCTTTATATTGTGGAATCCCGTGTTAGATCAACAATGCTCATATATGTAATGAGTTTTCGCGTAATATTAAATTTGTTCGCTAGGAAACTCAATGCAAGGATAAAAGATTAAAAGTACAAAACAAAACATATTTCCAAATCAGCATTGCTCAATATATATGATCACTGAAGTTTATTACACTTATGAAATTCAAGCCTTGATCGATCAATTTGTATGACATCTAATGGGTTAGTAACACTAACACATCTTACATAGAATTGGTTCGCACTAAAACTATTTATTGAAAAAAGCCAGCATAATTGTGCAAAAAGATCACTTTAATCACCCTAGAATTCACTGTATAATATAATTTTCACTAAAATATTGATTGCTACCCAATACACAACTCAATACATAATATTTACATTAGTCGTACAAGCATTAGTTTTTTTTTTCTTGGATCATATGTATGACATTAAGTACAATAGGTTGTGATGATCACATGATTATACAATGTCTTGTTGGCTTTGACACTTACCAGTTTTGGAAACAGTAGAACTGTTTTCCTAACATGGTCACCTATCGAGTAAAAAAAAGATTTTTTGGAAAAGTATTTTAAACGAATTTGAAAAATTCTTCAAGTGATCTTTAGCGAGATATTTATGTATTAAGAAATATTTGGTAACTAACTTGTGTGAATTAAGGTAAACACGAAATACCTGGTGAGATATATTGTCAATATGAAATATATCTTGTGTGAACTTTCTAAAATATGTAAAGAATATTCGCATGGTGTATCTCATGTTTTAGGTTTGCGGAGAGTGCGAGTATATTACTTAGGCTTTTGGCTATAAATATTCAGAGACATACATACCACATTTGCGAATTCTCTCCATTTCTTAAAAAGAAGTTATTTTTGAGAGAAAGAAAAAGCCTTAAGTTTAGATCAAGCAAGCAAGATATCAAAACCACGAGTGCACATATTCTTGAGCAATTCATATACTCTTATACACTCACTTGAATGAGTAAATGAGAGATTTGCGTTGTGTTTGAATTACCAATGAAGGGTTTGGTGATTGGTAGCAATTGTGAGTTCAAGTGCGAAATTAACACACTTGGGTTGAGTGTGGTGTCATTATATGTGTGAGTTCACATATTTTGAGAGTGAGAGTTGCTTTGATTATTCGGAGTAGAATTAATAAAAGTGACTAGGGTGGGAGGACGTAGGCATAGTTGCCGAACCTCCTTAAATTTGGTGTMCCTTTATTATTATTGTTTTATACTATTTACGCACTATTCAACAATTATTCCGTTGCGAAATCAGTCCAACTGGTCTACTCAACTAGAACAGTTCACAATCGAAAAATTTTAATAGGCACTCAATTCACACCCTCTTGAGTACCCTCGGGAAACCTTCAATGTGGAACACGACGCGCATGAGGTACTTGAACTCGATCACAATGGATATCCGACTATATATTTCTAGCGACTAGCGAGTGTTAGATTCAATCAATTATATCATGCATATTATTAACATGAGACATACTTGCTTGTAAATCAAATTTCACATAATACGATGAGTTGAGTCCAATTTAAAATAAAAAGTGAACAATTTATAAAATTAATTGACAAACCCGTAGCATGTCATGAGAGCCAATTTTGGTAACTTCGGCTCAACTTAGTGCGTATAACAAARCTAATATTTCAAGGGCATAAATTTGGAGGGGTATAGCGTAGAAAACCCAATACCTTGAGGTATTTTGTAGAAATTCCAAAAAAAAAAAAGGGCAATCCCTCTCTGTTTTAGTTTCACTATCTGGGATTTGGTTCACATAATTACCTAAGTTTTGGTTCTATTTGTCATTCAACCTTCATAATAAGCCATATAAAAACTTAGACAACTTTCAAAGAGAAATAACAATTTTATTAAATTATCCCACCTTCTTTATGCATATAGATTATGTGAATAAAACATGTRTGATTGATCGATRTGTACGYCTATGGTGTTACAAACTATAATGAAAGTATAATACTTTTGTCATTACTTTTCAACTAAAAAAATTACTCTGTAAATTAGATAATGAAAATAGTTAATCGTACATATAAATTAACGTATTTTTTGTACAATATGTTCGCCTGGAACATGGCGCGCTTGCGCGCGCCGTGTGCCACTAGTAAAGGGAAAAAAGGAAAGATTGAGGGCAAAAAATTGAAGGGGCCACCAGTTAGTCATGTGACTAACTGGTCTTTGTTTAGGCGGACTCAACTTTTAGTGGCATGTGCTTCTGTACTCTGTTATCTGTTCTTTAAAAATTAGTCTTAAACCGTGCGATGCACAGTTTACTATTTTTGTTACTATATATTTTAAAACCTATAATAATTATTAAAATACTTTTTCGGTTGAAAATTATAATACTTGTACGATGAACGGTTTATAAAATTCAATATTGAGTTTGTACTGTTACAAAATAAATCAAGTATTATGCATTAGACATTCAAAGAAAATATTATACAAGATTAATTACACGCGTGATGAAATATCGTACAATTCGTACCTGACCCGAGTTAAAGCTATATACGGAGTATGTTATAAGAATAATTTAAATCTATATATTCGTACATGACCCGGTTTAAAAGTTTTTGATATATATATTTTTAAAACCTATTAATAGTTATTAAAATATTTTTTCGGTTGAAAATTATAATACCCGTCAGATGAACGACTTATAAAATTTAATATTGAGTTTGTATTATTACAAAATCAATTATTACGCGTTAGACAATCAATAAAATATAATACAACATTAATTACATGCATATTGAAATATAGTACAATTCGTATCTGACCCGAATTAAAGCTATATATACGTTAATTATAAGAATAATTTAAATCCAACATACGAAGCAATTCAATACAATGAGTAATTTACTAATTTTATTCAATATTGATTATTTTTTAATTAAAAAATGTGACTTTAAATCTCTATAATGAACCATCGCATGATTTGACTCAACAACAAAATTAAGTGTGCATTATTATGTTTGGCTAGAATTATGAGGTCACTATGAATGAAACCTTTTATTTTTCTAGTAAAAAAACATATGCGTATATGAGTCATATGACATTTGATAAAAATAAAATAATTTCTAACCTAATTTTGAAATATTATTATATGATATAAAATAAAAATATATGTAATATTTTACTATTACCTTTATATATATATATATGCAAGCTCATAGTACACGGCTGATGTCAACAACTCGTTAAGCTCATAGTACACAACTAATATTTTACTATTACCTTTATCTTACGTGTCAAGCTCATAGTACACGGTTGATGTCAACAACTCGTTAAATTTTTAAAAATACTTAAATTTAAAATACGGAGTAGCAAAAAACTACATAATAAATTAATTGAAATAAACTATGGAAATTTTGATTTAAATACATTACAAAATTAAATCAAATTATCTACATCAAATAAACATCATATGACCAAACTAAATATCCTAATCAAATTTCACAAAACAAACTAATCCGTAGATAAGATAATTGTGTTTAATGTAGATCTACATAAAACATTAAATTAAATAAACTATTTAAATTTTAAATTTAAATACATTACAAAATAAAATTATCTATATCAGATAAACTCATCTCTACTATATAAGGGAAGGGGGGAGGAAGATGGTGTCCCCCCTCTTAAATGACCTTTATAACCTTAATGAATTTTAATTTTTTTTTTGAATTGAAGTGCCTAAACTACCCTTTTACTTATTATGAGATTTAAAATCGAAATTTCATTTATTATGTGACTTAATTAGCACAAAAGCTAAATCAATGAACATTAGTCCAGATTGAATTGAAAAACATATGGTATAATATTGAATTTCATGTTACATTTATTTACAAACTAATTACAATTCAGATAAATTGTATTGCTAATTAGTTACGGAGTATAAACATTTTAATTTAATACATTCTATATAATCATTTTTAATGAAATATTACAATTTTTATACGTCTAAGCACGCATCGCGTGCATATAAAAACTAGTATAAACATACTACGAGTATAGTATATAACAAACCTAAATAAGTTAATATTTTATTGACTTGGGTAAAAAAAGTATGTATGTGAAGAGATTTACAGTTTAGTTTTCTCTCTCTGAAAAAACCTCTCCCCAAAACCTTAACTTCTTCTGTATTCGTCGGGGCTACTATCATCTCTTTGATGAAGGTAAGCCTCAATTCTTCTCCCTACTTCTTTGTTTTTGTTAGTTTGGTCATGAATAATCCTTCTTTTGATCTCCTTATGACAGTTTTATCCCCATTTTTTAGGTTTTCCTATCTCTTTATGAGAGTTTTATCCCCAATTTTTGGGTTTATTATTATCTCCTTTTGTGAGAGTTTGGAGTGTAGTTTTCTTGTCTTCCCTTATGGAGGATCAGATTATCTAGGGTTTTGTTTTTGTTTTTGTTTGTTGTAGAATGGAGATTTAGGGTTTCACAATCTCGAAAAGAATTCAGAATCACAAAAGTATGTTCACCCAAACAATTACGCATCAACGGACGTTATGCCGAATCAGAGCGAACTCACAGATTGTATTGCTTCGGATGAAGATTTTTATTAAGGCTATTTTAAATCGAATCTGCAATGTAACTAGTTTTAAGGTGTTTTGTATTTTTGTTGAGAATTTTGTTTTCTCTTCTATTGATTGTAAGTGTTTTTTGACTATTTTTTATTATTGAAATCCTTATTCTTCTCGTAAAAAAATAATAATAAATTAGTCAATATTTTAAATTTATATACACTACAAAATTAAGTTAAATTTAAAAAACCTTCTAAAAACTACAAAGATAATTTAAATGCATTACAAAATTATATTATGTACGAAGTACATCAGATGAACCTCATATAAACTAATAAAATTCATATAAACATACAACAATAGACGAATGAGTAAGTTGGATAGATGCTTGGTTAATGACGAATGGACTTCTTTGTTGCCTGATTCTTTTGTTCAATTCCATCCAGAAGGTCTCTTTGATCATTGTCCCGCTGTTGTTCACTTTGCGAAAGATCTAAACTGTAGGAAGCCAGCTTTTAAATTTTACGATATGTGGACTTCACATCCTGATTTCATGGAGGCAGTATGTGACGGGTGGGAGACTATAGTTAATGGGGTTCCTATGTACAAGGTAGTTCAAAAGCTGAAAAGTTGCAAGAAGCATTTGAGGGCTCTAAATAAAAAGCACTTTGACAAGATAGAGGAACAATACTTTGAAGCTAAGAAGGAAATGGAGGACTGCCAAACCTTATTACATAAGTGCCCGGCGGATCCTATTGCAGCTGCGCATGAATTTGTCATTGCACAAAAATTTAAGGAGGTAAAGCAGGCCTACAGTAGTTTTTTATCTCAAAAGGCGAAGGTTAGATGGTTACGGGATGGAGATGAGAATTCTAAATATTTCCACCAGTCAATTAAGGTGCGGCAATATCAACAACGAGTGTTGCAAATCACTGGGATTGATGGCAATATTTACAATTCTCCTGACACTATTTTTGGTGCTTTTGAGAATTATTATAAAAGTTTGCTGGGCACTACCTTTAATGGTAGGACTAGCGTACAAAATGACAATGTGAACATGGGACCTGTTGTTAGCCAGCAGCAGGCAAATTTGTTGATGCAGGAATTCTCTAATGAGGATATTAAGCGGGCTATTTTTTCCATTCCTGTTTCCAAGGCTCCTGGCCCAGATGGGTATAATTCCACATTTTTTAAAGCTGCTTGGCCTGAGATTGGTGATGATGTTTGTCATGCGGTAAGGGATTTCTTTGCTTCTGGCAGAATGCTCAAGGAACTTAATTGCACTAAATTAACCTTAATTCCTAAGGTTGATGAGCCAACTAAGGGTAACTGAGTTTAGGCGCTATCGCTTAGTTGCGAATACATTGTATAAGTGTTTACAAAGTTGATCTGTAGGGAGGCTGAAAGCGAGCTTCTATCCCTTCATTTATTCTCCCAAGTCAATCGCGGCTTCGTTGAGGGCAGGCAAATTTGAGCTCAGAATGTACACGACAATATAATCCAGACTAGTGGGTATGTATAACAGGAAATCTTAGGTGCTCTCCCCTGTTGTTTATGAAAGTGGATAGTAGAAATCAGGCGCATATATCAGTGAGCAGCTGGAGTTTCTCAATGAAATGCTTGGACGAACCGCATCAGTTCCCTCAGAATATTATTCGGTGGAGTCATGAGCATGTGTTACTCTCCGTCTTTCTCTATTTGCAATTAATGGCTCAAACTCAAAGGTTTTTTTCAATGAAAGGGATAAGAAAGGGGATGGGAGGCAGGTGGGAATCCGAATGTACCCTCTTTTATTTGTAATATGTATGGAAGTACCTCTCTAGATGTCTTGCAATATGTTGAGTATCAGAGTGATTATAAAATTCCAATTATAGATGTAAAACTCTGAAGCTTAACCACCTTGTTTTTGCAGATGATTTAATTTTTTTTGTTAAGGGCGAGGACGGAGTCTATCATGAATGATAAGAGAGCCCTTGACAACCTTACCAAAGCATCGGGATATAGCTGCTAATACAGGCAAATCTAGCCGCTATTATGCTGTAATATTATCCAGATGACGTCAAAACCAAGGTCCTGGACCAAAACAGATTTGGAAGAGATCAGTTGCCTTTCGAGTATCTGGGAGTTAGAATATCATGCAAGGGAAATGTCTGCAGCAGATTGTGACTTATGGCAGACAGAATTGTGCGTAGATTAGGACTTGGGAGCTAGACGTTGTCGTATGCAGAGGAGGCCCAGCTTCATTAAACTAACCTTTTCCGTGTTGCTTGAACTTACATTAGCTACTGGGCCTCAATTTTGTTATTCCCAAAAAGGTGATTGACCAGGCTTGTCTCTATCTTCAGGAATTATTATGTCCGGAAGCCTACGTTGTGCCAAAAAATTCCTAATCGCTGGGATCTTGTATGTAGGCCCAAAGGAAAGTGAACTTGGTTTTAAGAGACAGTACATGTGTGAATTTGCTATGCTTTAAATATTGTGGAGTTCAAATACCAGTGTGAATACTGCTTAGAAGGTGGAAACTGTGGACGGAGGATAAAATCATGTTATACTTGAAAGCAGCGGGACTGGACAGAATACACTCTCGCCCATCTTACTGCAAGACATGGTATTGAAGAGATCTCCTGCAAAAGTCACAGGACATATTTCAGGACTGGCTAATGATCAGAAATAGGCAGTCGCTTATAACTCGAGGTCGGATATACTGCATTCTTCTAGTTCAAGATCGGTCTAGAGGGGAGGGTAGTGATGTTGGTTGGTCCGTATGGTGTGGAAATAGCGTGAACTAATTCCAAGTCAGATAATACCACTATGACTGGTTGATCATTGGAGAGGAGAAATCCAAACCTACAAACGATCGGACTATGGAAGTTGCTGGTGAGGCATAGATTATGCCCCTATCATGTCAGCAGGCTACTGAGCCGAGCGAATTCATCTAATTTCATCCATTGCAGTACCCCAACGGTTGTATAATGGGGTTTGTGTGAGATTGTTCCAGGTGCCGCAATGTTTACTTATCTGCGATTCTATGGTGACCATGCTGGCTGCGAACTAACAGAACTGACAGGCGAGGTTAAAGGCGAATCTGTCATAATAAGAGGAAGCCTCTAATAGCTTAGCTTCCTCTGCTCAATCGTGCATTGGAACTATTCAAGCCCAACTACACATGGTCCATAGAATTCCAGTCCAGTCAAATCAGTACTCTAAATGTTATGGCGCCTAAACAGGAAATGCATGCACTGTAACTGGAACCAAAAACATCTCTGCATACAAATCCCACATCGTGGATGGGGAATTTGACTCTATGTGCAATCAGTGCCGCTGTCGGAATTAAATGTATCACTGCATGTAAAGACAAGCAAAATGAATAGAGACTGGTTAGCAAGTGTGATGAATAGAAGCAAAATTATGTATATTTAGAGTTTGCTGCATATGATTAGCCTCATCTTTGAACCCTTCCTAGAAGGTGGCAAAGATGGTGGTACTGATGCTTTTGCAAACRCTAAATGCAGTTGTGTGCTGTTAGTTTTTGGTTTATGTATGCGCTTTGCTGTAATGTTTTGATGTACTTTGGTTTGTTTGGTTTTTTATAATATATTACCTTTCCCAAAAAAAAAACATACAACAATATATAACAAATCTAAAAAATTTAATATCGTAAATTTGAATGCACTACAAAATTAAATTTAAAAACCTTTCTAGAAACTTGCTACAAAGACAATTTAATTACATTAGAAAGTTAAATGAAATTATGTATGGAGTACATCAGATAAACCTCACATAAAAAAACTAGATAAGAAACTCTAAATAAGTTAATCGAATTTCACGTAACAAACTATATACAATAATTGCATTTCATGTAGATATACTTTTTTTTAGGTTTCACGTATCTACATAAAAAATTAAATTAAATAAACTACTCCGTATTAAGTTTTAAATTTAAATGCATTACAAAATTATATTTAAAAAAACCTTCTAGAAACTACATGATAATTACATTTGACGTAGTCCTACGTAAAAAAAATCAAATTAAATCTCTATTATATAAGCCAAGCTAAGGGAGGAGCAATTGTGTCCCCCTTGGAATATACGTTTTTACCCTTAGAAAATCATACATTTCTTAACTATATTCCTTCCTAATTCAAAAATAGTCATAATAAGGAAAGTTCAAATAAAGTTGTCATAGTAATAAATTGACAAAGAAAATATGTATGCATATTGAAAAGGAAATTTAATTATTAATAAACTAGTTTAGGACCCGTACGGTGCACGGTATTTATTAATTTAGTACATAAAATAATTTTTACCCGAACGATTGCTTGTATAAGTGTATAATTCTTATTTTGACTGTCATGTTCTTTTTCAGAAGAGTTATTTGTTCAATGTAGAGGTGATCATGGGTCAAACCGGGGCGGGCTTGGCATATGATCGAAATAAAGCCCATTAATCGGGTCGGGCCGGCCTTGATTTCGACCCTGAAATTGATGCCCAAAGCTCGAAAATATAAAGCACGCTTAGCGGGCTTCTCGAGCCGGACCCAAAATTTTAATTAAATTGCGTGATTTTTTTTTATCACCAAAGCCCGCACAAAAAATAGAAAATCGGCCCGAGTCGGGCTAGCGGGTCGGACTCACTTTGATGTAATTGTTCTTGTACTCTTCAACCATGTATAGCTTGAAATTGTTTCTTGCAGTGTGATTAGAAGAATGATAGATTGTATTTGTTACGTCAAATCCATTTTTCTAGGTTAGCTTATTTGGTTTTTTTTTTAATTATTGATAATGTAGATGTAGATGTAGATAAAAATTAATATTTTATAATTTTAATGAATACAATATTTCATACTTGCATGCCTCTTTCTAGGTTTTCTCGTAGTTTCAAGGGATTCCACATAGTAGTTTCTATTAAATTTAACGATTGATGTTTATATTCTATTTAATAATAGTTTATAGTGTTATCTTATTCAGTTTTTTATTTTAATTTACTGATTTTTAAATTATAATTTTTACTTTATTTAAATTCAGGTAAGATAATTTAATATTTTACTTTAGGATTTTTTTTTTTTAATATTTAAAATTGGTTTTGATTATTTTGTTATTTTAATTTAAGTGATTTTTAAAATTTTTGTATTGTTTTTTTTTGCGTGAGCAAATTATTCGATGTGATTGAACAATATGATAGATGGTTTAATAGGGTTATTCTATTGGCCCTATTTTACATTCTCTTAGTACACGTCATTTAATTTTTCTCAAAAAATAGATAAGTTGAACTAACACTTAACATACAATTTACTCTAAATTCTTTCACAAAACTAAGATGAATTGATAAAATACCTGGTTAAAAATTACAAAAAAAACATTTTACAAAAAATCTCAATCTCCATCCTATTCCCTTATCACATTAATTTCATTAATATCCATACGCATTACTTCACCCTGCAATCATCTCCTTCAATTTGCCCTTTTCCATTTCAATCTACTCACGTAGCACACATATCCCTCTCTCTCTCTCCTAAAATCCAGACTTGCAACCATCGCCTCGGAGCCGAGTGCGGTATAGTCACTCCTCTTCCCTCCTCGAACCGTCTTGTCGCTCCCTTCTCTCTTGACTCTCCGGTCCTCACTGTGAATGCAATGTCGCGTCGCCGCCTTGCTCCGTCAACCCGAGTGCTGCAGCGGTCCCTTCATGCTCTTGCTTTTCGTGCTCCCTAATTAATTTCCCCTATTAATTTGGGGAATTGAACCCTAATAATTTGGGGTTTTGCAAATTGGAGATATGTCTTTGGAAGAGTGAGGTAAGGAGAAGATGAATACGCGATGAAAATGAAAGATGTTTAGTGATGTGCTGTTGACGCCGATTTTCAGATCGCACCTTGTTGAAGACTGAATGTAGGGCGATGGGGAGCAGGGGGATTGCATGAGTGTTTGTTTTTTTTCTCAAAGTGAATGAAATTGGTTTAGTTAGAGATTAAATTTAGTTTTTTTCAAAAAATATTTAAAAGGGTTTTTAGGTATTCAATTAGTTTTGGTAAGAATTATAGACTAATGTTTGTATCATAGTGTATAGTCGAAATTGATGGCTTTTTTGGAGAAAAAGATAAATGCGGGCTACTATGAGAATTCGTAAAATAGAGGGGTACTAATGAGAATACTTTAATTATGCATAACTTCATTCTATTTGTATATAGTTTATTCATTAGATGAAGTAGATTTTTACCTGTAAAAATTTTGGTAATGTTACTAATGAACAGGTATTTTACATTTAAATTTAAAATTTTATTAATTTTTTTTAATGTAGATTTTTTATTTTATCAAACATTTATCAGTATAAATTTTGTGTAAATTGTTCTCCGTTCATGAATGTGGATTTTGTTACTGTAGAAGTTTTTTTTAACAATGAAATGTATATTAAATTAAAAATTTATGATTTTTTTTAATGTATCCAGTATTATTTTTTCACTCTATTTAGTATCTGTATATAAAAATTTGTGTTGAATGTTTACGTGCATAAGTGTTCTAGAAGACTTTTTTTAAAAAAATAAATGATTTAGTGTTTTTTTTAAAAAAATTGTAATGTATTAATTTAATGTTTATTTAATTTAATTGAAGTTTTTTCAAAATAAATTAATGAGCTACTGACATCATCCGTCATGTGGGTTGACACGGATGAACGATGATGATATCATCATTTGCATCATCATTTGTATTTAGTATATATTATAGATGTCAAAATATATACACAGTAATATTATTTTTCCATATATGCTAATATTAAATTTAATTAAATAAAATGTGAAATTTATAGAATAGAATAATATTTGATACAATAAAAATCTCATTAACTTTATATATTTATATCTAAATGACTCATTGAGACATATGATTTTTGTTTGATTGAATTTGAAGAATCATTGAGCTAGTAACAGAATGATGATTTTCAAGAAAATGATTTTTTGATGTAATTTTTTGTATTTTTATTATGTAATATATTATGTACTAGTAACCCTGAGCAATGCTCGATTTGTAAATAATTATGAAATACATTTATATAATATAAGAACTTTTGATCTAGCTATTTAAAATATTCTGTAGGTTTTGAGTGTGATTAATTTTTTAAATAGTTATCTATAATTATTATGTTTTACTTATTTTATTTCAAACACATTATTAATCTATATTCATTAATTATATTTTATATTTTTTTATATACATCATTTTGAGAAGAAATTTGGAGGGAAAATGGAAGGGTGGAGATTGCTTATAATATTAATTATATTAATTTATAGTACTATATCATTTTACATTTTAAATAAATATAATATATTATTTTGTTTTATTTTTATTAAAAATATGTTAACACTTAATATTTGAAAAATGAAACAAACATAACAAGTAAAAAAAATTCTAGTAAAAACATAAGAAGTAAAACTGTAAAAAGGTGAGTGTTAATATTAGATAAAAATATATATAATATATATATATTTGATTTATTTTAAAAAATATTATTTGTTCGGTTATGGTCAAACACACGAGCATAGGGACTATTGTTGCGATATTGGCCATAACCGCAGCAAATATGTGTACTATATTTGTTGCGTTGTACCGCAAATTGCTGCGGTTCATTTGTTACGGTTGAAACCGCAGCAACAAGCCCTAATAACGTACAATAGAAGAAATTTTTCTACTAGTTATCTGGAAGTTGTATTATTCTTTTAATCGTTTGAAGATTATGCAATAAAATTAAAGTAAATCTTTTATATTTAAAAATGAAGGATGAGATAAGTTTAGGTGGAAATCAGATAGAATGTGAATAAATAAGTAAGAGTATATTATTAATTTTAGGGTAAATAAACATTAATGGGTAAAATTAAGGTATGAAAAGAAATGTAAAGATTAAAAGGACACCCAAAAAGGAACATAAAATTAAACAACCTGAACGGAGAGTAATAAATTTCAAAATAATATACGAAGTATATATGACTCCGTATATGCGATCATATTAATTTGAATTTTAATGAAAATAAAGATTGATGACAATTTAACTTGACGTAATAGACAAAATATTGAACAATTAAAAATTGCAATTACAAACATATATTTATATCTAGATGCTCATTATAAATTCTAGACTCTAAAAAATAATTATGTTTTTGCTTACTTTGTATGTAAAAAAATGTGCATCATAATAATTAATTAATTAGTTTTATTATGATGATCTATATAAAATATTTTTTTTTTGGAAAATAAGCCACAAGGGCTGGGTTACATTTACATGGGGAGGGGTTGAATCTTTAACCACAAGAGTCCAAGGCGGGGTTGAAGCTACTGCTCCAAATCTATTTTTCAATTACATTATTTTATGATTAGATAAAATTTAAGATTAAATGTGTAAAAAAATAATTGAGGCACGCATCGTGTGCACACGAGGCTAGCAAACTATTAAGTTAAGAAATATAAGATAAACCTCCTAGAATATCGAATTATCCGTAGTAAATACAATCTTAACGTAATCTTTTCTTTATATCATTCTATATACGGAGTAAACAACTTAAACATATTCACTCAACCTTCTCTATATCACACTCTTCAACTTCGTGTGTTTTATCATTCTAAGTACATTGCATAAAACAGTTCCAACTAACAATAAAATAAAAATATAAGCTTTCATTAGAATTTCATAATATTTTTATACTAAATTAGTAAATATCGTGCATCGTAGGGGTTCTAAACTAGTATTATACTGTACAATAAGATGAGCGAATTAGGGAGTGACAAATGACATCACCAAGTTGATCCTCTTGTCATAGTGATAGCCTGCCGTCGTGGCTACAAAAATAAAACCTAACTCGGTCTCACTATGCTACTAGCAAGGGCAAGTAAGGGTTGAATCCACTAGAAAAACGTGTTAAGCACCGATTAGTTATCGAGGCGACAAGCTAAACCAAGAACAAGGTTAAGAGTGTGGTCACAAACACTATTAACATGAGAGGAACAAACAATTAAGGCACTAGGATTGGGGTTTCACCACACAAAATTCACATGTAACACCTGAACACAAGCAATGAGGCAAACGAACATGAATCCACCGACAAGGGGTGACTTTCTAAGGTCCTAAACCACTCTCTCAAGCTAGCTAGGAGAACCTCACTTGCAATCCAAGACCTATTCTCATGATTTGGTCACAAGCTCAGTTTAAGCACAAAAGTCGCGAAAGCTCGTAACATCCCTAGAATCCGGCCCCTATTCTCATGATTCCTTCATCTAAGTAGCTAGGAGGAGTTCACCTAAGAGTTTAACTCTTAGTCCTTCGTCAAAGGTCCCTAGTATAACTATCATGGTAGCTTAGAATGATAATTAGCAATTGCACCTCCTAACCACACAAGTCATGGCAAAAACAAGTATAAACCTCAAGCAAGTAATGGAAGTCACATGGTGAAATGAGGGCTTCACCCAACCCTAGCAAGTAAACTACTCTCACATGCTTAAAAAAATAATAACATCCATAATTAACAAGCTAAACAACAAGATCTAAAGTTATAAGTAAAACTAAGCAAATCTCATAAAAACCCCAAAAAATACAATTCATGAAATACTTAACCAAAATGAAATGAAAGAAGTGCAAAAGATACAGAATAGTTACTAGAGCTTCAATATAAATTTTGGTGCAAGAATTCCAAGTGCAAGATCTCCAAATTGCAAGAAAACCAATGAAGAAGATGATGAATATTAACTAAAACAAAGTGTGAAAACTAAGCTAAAACTATACAATATAAAAGTTTATAACTTAGTTACTATTCACAAAATGAACAGCCAGACACAAATGAATAGTTCCCCATCCAAGGGCCATCAGCTTGCCAAGATCTCGATCCAACGGTTGACCCCCCATTCCAAAACCCTACTTCAATTCTGATCTCTTTCCTCCACTTGGCTCATTCTCTCTCCTAAACTGCTACCCTTCCATTTTCTCTTTCAATATACTATGGTGATACCTTTCCTTCCTCTCCCAAACCTTTGTTTTTTTCACTTCAATTTAGCTCGCCATTGCAGCTTTCATCATCAAGGTTTGTCACTTGATGATTTTGTATGATTTTACGTCATTTTGGTTCGATTTTGGTCAATTTCTATTTGTGTTTTGGGTTGGTCTTTGGTTGTTTTCCTATTCTTTTCTTAAATTTTTGAACAATCTTGAATCAAAATTTATGTTAGGATGATCTAGAATTCTGATAATTTTTATTCTATTATTTTCATTTTTGTTTTGTTGATGATGGTAAAGAATTTTGTGGGTTGTTAAGATGTTTTCATGTGATTCTATTTTCAGTGTGATCTCAAAAGATATAAAGAAGAGGGAAGCCGACACCAACACGCTCTTTCAGATGCAAATTATCCCAATAAACCAACCTGAAATGCAAAAAATGGAGTAAATTCCTAAATTTCTTTACGATTGCGTTTGTGCTCTTTCTTCTACGTTTGATTTTGATTCGATTTTGCTTGATTCTTTGTTTTTTGGGTTGGTTTTAACTCCCTTTTTCCAGATTAATTTTTGCTTTTTTTGTTTGTTTTTATTTTTTGCTTGCCTTTTGATTCGATTTCAACTCATTTTTTATCTATATTTCTTCTCATTTTCAGTCGATTTCGCCATGTTTTTCAGGACAATTGTTGTTTATTTGGGATCTTATTATTATTGTCATTTTCTCATTTCAGGGTCAAATTATGTGTAATCAAAGTTTGATTTGTTCCGTTTCAATCACAAAATTAATGGAATTTTATTTGTTTTGATTGTTGCAGGAAGGGGAGTGATTTTCCAGGGTACAAACGAATATGGTTGAGAAAATGAAGGGTAGAAAGGAAGAGGTTGTTAGCCGTGAGTACGTACACACTATCAACTTTTACAAATGCCTTCATGGATGGTACGCTGATTCCTTTTCAGTTTTTTTATGAACAAGGGTTTTGGATTTTGATGGATTTTGAAATGATGCTTGCTTTTTATCCTATTATGTTTGCCTTTTTTTGTTTGGTTTTTTACGGTATGCTGTTTGCTGCCTTCATGGATTTTATTTGCTGGTTTAGTGTGTGTTTTTGAGATGTGTCATACTTTTGTTGATATGAATACAATCTTTTGGTTGAATTGTGAATTTGTGATCTGAAAATTTGGAGAAATGAAGTTTTAGGTTGTTTGATTTGTATGTTATTGCTCACATTTCAAAGAATATTGTATGGCAAAATCCAGTTAGCCTTTTAATTTGGGAAATTAGTAATACATGTTCTCTTATACCTTAAATCTTATTTGTTTAGTGGTAATTGGTAACTATTTCAAGTGTCAAACATGTATAATTTGCCCTTTTTTCTTTTTTGCCATAGATCATGAAGCTATGCTATTAGTAAAGAAGTTCTGATGATATGATCTCAACAGTTTGTGCTTTCTCCAAATATATTTTGAGCTCCAGTTGATTTTTATGCTTGTTATAGGTGAAAGAGTCAACTAACGTCATTGCCATTATGAGTAGATATGATTTGTTCTTAGCTAAAATAATCTTCTTCTGATGTTAACCTTTTTCAAGCTATGCTCTAATTTTTTATGTAAATTGGGTTTGTTGGTTTGATTCACAGTGTGGAGTATAGTGCATCCTATGTATACCATTCGATGTTCGCCTACTTTAACAGGGACAATGTTTCTCTCAAAGGCTTGGCCAAGTAAGTACTCAGAAACTCAACTCTGTTTTCGTTTGTAGGATATTTTTACCGTCTTTACCTCAATTGAAATAACCTACAATTTGGCATCATTAAGGTTTTTCTAAGAGTCCAGTGAGGAAGAAAGAGAACATGCTGAGAAGTTGATGAAGTATCAGGTATTTAAGAAGCTGCTACAGTGTCTTTTGTTTGTCTAGGATAAAATTATTGGTAGTGATGAGTGTGGTTCTTCGTAAGTTTACCATTGTGATTTTTTAAACCTGTCTTTTGTTCGATCGATTTTTTCCATCTTTTTTGTGTTGAGGCTATCAAGAAGAGTGCAAATTGTAAGAGATAAGGGCTGTATAATCAGAGAAATAAGCGAAATTTGAGAAGGAGGAATCGCTGCACCGTGGTATGGAGACCACTGTCTTAGAAGCAAATTTCGCCTCGACTAGGTAGAATCGGCTCACGGCGTTTACCCCCCAAGATTAACACAACACTCTCCAATTCGTGCACTCGAGAAGGAGAGTTGGAACTCAATAATATTGCTCAGATCAGTAGAGAGGAAGAATAATGTGTTTTAGGATTTTTCTGTGTGTTTTGAACTGACTAAGGGAAGCCGAATTTATAGTGTGAGGGTGGAAGCCAAAACGGACAGAAAATTGAAGAAACAATGTAACGGTTATGGAACTAACATTGGGCGAGAATCAAGGAGCAAATTAAACAACAACGGTTACAAGGTTTAAATGTGTAACTGCCCAAAAATAAAAGAATGAACCTGGTTGTAAAAATAAAGCCACACCACACCGCGCACGTGTCACGAACACGAGTTCAAGCCGGGCCGAACGGCAACGGCGACGCGCGCGTGGGGTTACCCAATACCACCCCTAACACTAAGCCTCAAACAATACAAAGCATGTTCTCCTATAAAAACAAATGGAAAAGTTGCTAACCTTTCTATGTGGGACAAATTATAAAACCCACACTACCTTTGCATTTCCAACAATCCCCCACAAATGCGAAGGTAGGAGAACAGAATCTGATCTGTGCATTTAAATAGGCTTGACACTTAAGTGCTGGTGTCTTTTGATTGAACCAACACATAGTGAAGTTGAGCAATTTCTCTATCACAGGGGTGAATGAATCTTGAACGCTTTTGACCAAGAAATAAATCTCATCAACACGCATCTTACCTAATCACATATTACGAGTTCCGCAAACAACAACAATTATGGCCAACAAATCTTGGGACTCTCATGAGTGCTCTAGAAAGACTGCCCAAGTCTTCCATAGAAGGTGGCCAAACCTTCACACTRACGTAGGTGAAACCATCAAGTCCTTCTCATAGGACCACCCATATCCTGGGCTATGGAATCATTTAGAGCAAAAGCTCAGCCTCAAAAAAATGTACAAGTCATAGGAATGGGAAGATGTACAACGATGAGTCTATTCACAGCTTCGTTAGTCCACGAACCTTGCAAAGCAAGATTGGGTATTAACTATGAATTTCTCATCTAATGGGCTTAAGTCCCATTCCCCTCGACGTATCAAGGACTAGTCTTCTGTTTAGTTCTTTAGTCAGTTGATTTGCAAGATTCCTCTCTGACCTCACATATTCCATAGTAAGAACCCCACTTGTAATTAGGGATCTCACTGATTCATGCCTGATTTTTATGTGCCTTTTCTTACCATTGTACGCACTGTTCTTTGCAATACTAATTGCTGACTGTGAGTCACAATGTAGAGAAACAGGTGGAGCAGGTTTACCCGGCCCCACAAAGGAATATCTGCCAAGAGATACCTTAGCCACTCAGCCTCTTGCCTTGCCAAGTCGAGAGCTATGAACTCTGACTTCATCGTGGACCGGACTATGCAAGTCTGCTTTGCAGACTTCCATGATATTGCTGCACCACACAAGGTAAACACATAACCACTAGTAGAATTTAGCTCATCATTATCAGAAACCCAGTTTGCATCACAATATCCTTCCAAGACAGTAGGATAACCAACAAAATGCAAACCCCAATCAATGGTTCCCTTTAGGTATTTCAGAACACGCCTAAGCGCATCCCAATGATCCCTACTAGGGTTATGAGTATACCGACCAAGTCTACTAATAGCATATGCAATATCAGGCCGAGTATAGTTCATCAAAAACATTAAACTCCCAATTATTTTAGCATATTCAGCTTGAGACACATTATATTCATCATGTTTTTTCAAGTGAATACTAGCATCATATGGAGTTTTAACAGGCACAACATCAAAAGAGTTAAACTTTTTTAACACTTTTTCCACATAGTGAGGTTGAGACAAAGTAAAGCCATTACCTGTTTTGGTGACTTTAACACCCAAAATCACATCTGCTTCACCTAGGTCTTTCATCTCAAATTTGGAGGAAAGAAACGATTTAGTCTCATCAATGGCTCTCATGGTGTGTACCAAAAATTAGCATGTCATCAACATACAAACATATTATGACACAATCATTGCCAAACATTTTAGAGTACACACAAGCATCACAGTTACACAGTACAAACAAAACTAAGAATAGTTTTAATGAAACTTTATACCAGTTTTGGAGCTTGTTAACCATAGAGAGATTTTTTACTTACATCACCTTGTGTCTGCTGGAACAGACAAAACCTAAGTTGAACATGTAAATCGCCTCCTCTAAGTCATCATCAAGAAGCTGTGTTTAACATCCATGTAACGAATTAATCAATTAAAACTAGATGCTAAAGCAACAAAAGTACGAATAGTGCGCTTAGTTACAGGTGAGTATAAAAAGAAATCTACACCAAATTTTGTGTGAATCCTTTAAAAACAGCCTACGTTATGCCTTTCAACTGAGCCATCAGTTTTCTTCTTTTTAAAGATCACTTACATTAATGGCTTTACTACTTTTGGTAGATAAGCCAGTCTTCCATGTGTGATTAAGACATAAATGATTCAATTTCACTATTAACTGTCTTCCTGTTCCAGAAACTAGCACAATAGAGCCTCATTATCTTGTCATAATCTTAGGTTCGTCATCAATAAAGAAGCAATCAAACAATAACTCATCAAGTTATCTACATTCTCAATTCAATTAAGAAAGTAGTAATAAAAAGGCAAGCTAGTTTCAAGTTCTGCGTCGTCTTATTCTTCTAGATGAACAACGATCGATCTGCCACTAGAGTAGTAGCTACTCGAAGAACTAGAAGCAGACGCGAAGGATAGCGATTAATCACTCATGAGAACACACTTCCTTAAAGGAAAACATCCTCAAAAGAACTCACCTCTTTTTATTCTGCCGAGGGACTGTCACTCAAAGAAGTAACAAGCGCAGCCAAATGGATTTGCGTAAACCCAATGAAATAGTATCATAGTCCTAGATCCAATGGTTTCTTTTAAAAGAAGGTAAATGGCACCTTTAGCAAGCACCGTCCCACTTTAAGAGATTCAGTTAGGTCTAAGGCCTTTCCAGACTCATATGGGCTGTTGTCTGAGCATTTTTGAGGACCTTGTGTTCAAAACATGAGTACCAGACAAGTATAGCTTCCCCACATGTTATAGAGCAAACTGAACTCGATTAACATAACATCACATTTCTTAAGGGTCATTTCTTCCTTTTCTGCT
This sequence comes from Bassia scoparia, assembly GCA_008642245.1. Taxonomy (NCBI): domain Eukaryota; kingdom Viridiplantae; phylum Streptophyta; class Magnoliopsida; order Caryophyllales; family Amaranthaceae; genus Bassia; species Bassia scoparia. The sequence continues at coordinate 35,049 of SNQN01001888.1, forward strand.
ATCTCGTTTTGTTCTGGGACGGCGGAGTAGAACACTCATGATCAGCCATTTTGTTCACAAAGTTCTTTTTAAAAACGTGGTTGAGTGATACTCCCACCCTATCGACCAGAGTCTTCTTAACCTTACGGTCCAATAATCTTCTTTTTTCTTGATCTTCTCCTGATATAAAAACATTTTTTCTGCACTTTGGACGCAAGAGATACCTTTGGTATATCAGAATGATATCAACAAATTGATATAAATACGTTTGCCACCTCTGTTTCCGGATTCTAAACTGCAAGCTAAATCCGTAGAATTCATTCAAGCGATCGTTTTACATTCACAACGGTTTAAAGCGTTTTTTTTAGTTCGTATTAGCACCACACAAACCTTTTGCTATGGATCATTACCACTTTAGAGAGAAATTTAGATAGAGATGTGTTGTAGAACGTTTCATGAACCATAAAGATGTCCTAATTAATGCGTGCCAAAGATCACTAAGACTCAAGTAGTAGGTTAGAAGTAAAATTTTTATTCATAATAGTTGAAATAGTTTAATACAAAACAAACCCCCTGAAAGGTATCCCTTCCCAAAACTCCGCATTGCGGACAAAACTAATATAATACCTAAAAACAAAGTTTCACACCACTTTGTTTAAGAGAAGCACCAGCAATTAGTTCCTACAAGGGAAGGGATACATTACATTTTGCAAGAAAAGATTTTCACAATGAGCTTGAGGATGACAGATGCTTGCCAAAGCACTTCTACTGCTGGATTTCCATAAAGCTGTCTCGCTCTTGATAGCCTCACAAAATCAGCAAACCCACACTTTAATCTGGACAAAATTGTTTAGTGGCACCTTATCCAATGCCATAGTTTTTATCTGCCAATAATTAATTTTCAGAAATTTCAAGCAATATGATAGAATTTTCAACAATATGAGCATGATTATTATTGTTATTCTGGTCATTATTTTTGTCCTTGCGTTGGTTGCATTGCCACGCTTTGTGGCTAGCCATGCCACACACATATAGCAAGTTGGGTTCGATGAGTGTGGTTCTTCGTAAGTTTACCATTGCGATTCTTCATAAGTTTACCGTTGTGATTTTTTAAACTTGTCTTTTGTTCGATCGATTTTTTCCATCTTTTTTATGTGTTGAGGCTATCAAGAAGAGTGCAGATTATGTCACTAATTGAGAATGGTTTGCAAGGGACATGGTATGTATCATGCTTGTTTACCAGGCTTATGCATTGTTATAACATGTATTTCGTTTTATCCATGAATTTTTTTATGAGTGATTGAGCCTCTAAAAGCATTATTGTATGCATTCTTGCAAGAGTTTGGCACTTTGATCAAATGCTACTCAGCTAGAGAGATGCTCGATAGAGCTCTAAGTTTGAAGATTACCCCTACCTTTAGGAGTGAAGGTTCTCTTGTCTAATAAATTCATCTATAGCTTGGATGAAAACGCAATGGTGGAGGAAAGTTTGGGCCTGTTTACATTAGCTTATTTTCAGTTAAGTTCTTAACCCAATTTTCCTCTCTCATAAAATATTCAATTCAGTTCAGTTCAGCTCAGCTCAGCTCCATTCAGTTCAGTTCAGTTGATTTCAGTTAATGTAAARAGACCCTTTGTAAAGTATGCATTTCGAGTAAGGTTTGAGCAGATAATTGTTATTGGTAGGTAGCTACTTCACATTTTAACTTTTGTGTGAAGCTTAATATTAAGAATTGTAGTTGCTTTAATTCAAGTACTAAATTCTGTGAGTTAACCAAGCCTCCTTCTAATTTATTTTATTATGTTTAACCCAATGTTTCATTTATGATATAAGCTTGGAGATCATGCTTTTTATAGAGGGATATCGTTCATCATATCTTAATTTTTTCAATTAGGGAGTCGAACTCTTTAGTTTGTATGTTATAATCAAACCCTTTTATATTATGTAATGTGGTTTTATGCATCAACAATTCCTTATATTTATAGACTTGCGTTATATACACCATCCAAGACACCGCGCGCATCGCGCAGTGTAACGGCTAGTTACAATATGGAATGATGAGTGGTCCATGGCTCATCATCCCCTCAAGTGGGAATAACAACCAACCAAAAACAAAAGAAAAGAAAAATGTAAAAACAAAAGCAAAAAATAAAAAAGTCGAGAAAACAATCCAGAGCAGAGTAGCGCTAGGTAGCGGGCGCTACTACCAAACTACACAGTGAACATGAAAATAAAAGACCATAACTTCTTCGTTTTACATCGGAATCAGGCATATGACTAGTCGTTTTGAATCTATCGAGACGAACTTTCACCTCCAATTAGAATCACATTAAAATGATAATTGTGATGATAGTTATGCTCGATTGAAGTTGCCTAACACATCCGAAAGTGTCCAAAATGCTCCAATACTTCACCAAGGGTGACACTAACTATAATCCCGAGCTTCGAACAATCCAAAGTATGTCAAAACAAGTCCTAACAATGCTCATCAAATGAGTACTTGTAAAATCGATCAAAATAGAAGAGAAAATGTGGCAAAAATGCTAAAAGCAGCCGTTAGACGGTTAGCGGAAGAAATGAGGAAAATGACTCAAATTAAAACAAAGACAAAACAAACTCAAAACTATTAAAAAGACTCTAAAAAACGGATATAAAATCCGTACATCACATAGATAGATAGGTAGGTAGAAATAACCTATTAAGACTAAGTATGTAGCTAGTGGTAACAGGGTCGAATCCACGAAGAAGCAATAAGTATCGCTTAATTGAATATAAGTATCTAAACTAGTGAAAGGTCCTTTCAAAGTTGTTTGTATTGAGCTAAAACTAGCAAGAACGATTAATTAAAAGGATTAAACTATATGACGACTGAATCTAAGGCATGGTTCACTATAGCTGTAATTAGCAATAATTAGGCATCAATAATTCATAACAAGGCACAATCAAAATAGGGTCAAAGTTATCTCGAATCGAATGAACCATAGAACTACTCCTAACTAATGATGGCAGCGGGTAGGATCTGGACTGGATCCAGATCCAGATCCTTTTTCGAGAGGAGGATCCATATCCGATCCATATCCGTCGGATATTTGTTTGAAGGATCCATATCCATATCCGATGGTTCCTACGGATAAGGATCTAAAACGGATCCTATTATATTTTGCATCATTTTGCCTAATTTGCTAAAATAATTAATATTTTAAGTATGTAACCAAAAGAATATATGATAGTTCATCAAATTAAATCATAGAATGAACTAATTAACTTGAATTTGAATATTATTATTGATAATATAAGAGCGATAATATAACATATTACCTCGCATGTCACGCTTTAAAGTAAAAGTGAAAGAAAATAACAACATCATTATACAAAGAATTAACACTTTCTTGCCTAATTTATTTTTATTATGCAGTAGAGGAAGATGGGTAATTAGGTTCCTTGATTAAACTCTTCTATTTAGCCACTAATTTATTAGTAAAAAAAATAAAATCATCATTTAAAAATAAAAAACGGGTAAATGGATCTGGATCCAGTTGCCATATCCGGATCCAGATACTTTTTGCCTACCCAGGATCCGTATCCGACCCGGATTCGACTGATCCAAAATTTTAAGATCCATATCCGCAAAAACGGATATGGATCCACGGATCTGGGGCGGATCCAATATCCACTGCCATCTCTACTCCTAACCGTATCTCTCGACCTAGGATAGTCTCGTTTTACATGTTGACGTAGATCTTGTGCTAAGTCTCAAATGCTAGATCTAGAGACTCGTAACTAATCAAAATAAGCAATTAAGTCGGGCCCTATGAAATTGTTTAACATGAAGAAAAATCTAACAAAAATTTGATTAAATGTTAAGTCAAAAATTGCATCAAACCAAAATTACGCTAATCATATTTCTGTAGATCCTCAATCACCCTAGAAATTAAACTACTCGCTCATGATTAAAATTAATAAGAACAATAGAAATAATAAACCAAAAAATCATGATTGAAACTAATGAAAATAATACTAACAATAATCAACAATAATAAATAGCAAATCAATAATAAATAATTGAAACTAATAGAAAAGAAAAGGGTTTCAATGTGAAAAGAGAGAAAAAGAAAACGTAACTCTATTTCTAAACTAAAAACTAGGAAAATAATGCATAGGAAGGAAATAAAATAATTCATTGAGTATTTATATTTTTCCTCTTTCCTATTTAATTAAAAATCAGAAAATAAAATAAAGATATCAAATCTAATTATTAAGGACGAACTAAATCTCGGGTCGTAACTTCTGGCCGCGGCCAGCTTTATTGGGTCAACTTTGCAGGCCTGTATCTTGAGCTCTAGATATCGTATAAAGGCGTGTGACCTATCGTTTTGAAACTCTTCAAGTCTAGTTTCTATCCCAATTAGAATCATGGCAATCCGATCTATGAAACTTGAGTTACAATCAAAAGAGTGAACAAGTATCAGATTTGTTCCTTTTCAACTCATATATCTCATTATCTTCAACCCAAATTCGACTTAACAAGCCATTTTTCAATCCTTGTGGAAACCAATTCGTCAAATTTCTTTGCAATAATTATCCAATCCATTCAAGATCGCTTCGAAAGCATTCAAGTAGCTATAAAACTACCTGAAAGATTAGGAAAACAACAAATAAAGCGTAATAGAGCACAAAACGGAAAACCAATATAATTGATACCTAAAATGCAATTAAATAAACTAATATTCTCTAATAATGCAACCTAAAATGCCTAAATACTCTATATAAATCTGTTTCATCAATAGATAGATAGATAGATAGATAGATAGATAGATAGATAGATAGATAGATAGATAGACAGACAAACAGACAGACAGACAGACAGACAGATAGACAGACAGAGATAGATAGATAGAAGTCATAAATAGATAGACTGAATAGATTAGACTAAGATACAGATAGATTAGATAGATACGATAGATAGATAGATAGATAGATAGACTAGATAGATAGATAGATAGATAGATAGATAGATGATAGATAGATAGATAGATAGATAGATAGATAGATAGATCAGCATAGATAGATAGGATAGATCAGATAGATAAGATAGATGAGATAGATAGATAGCATAGATAGATAGATAGATAGATAGATAGATAGAATAGATGAAGAATAGATATATCAGATATATAGATATGATAGATAGAGTAGATAGATAGATAGATAGAGTAGATAGATAGATAGATAGATTAGATAGATAGATAGATAGATAGATAGATAGATAGATAGATTAGATAATGATAGATAGATAGATAGATAGATAGAAATAGATAGATAGATAGATAGATAGTAGATAGATAAGATAGATAGACAGATGAAGATAGATGATAGATGATAGATAATAGATAGAGCATAGTAGATAGAGATAGTGAACACATAGAAGATGACAGATAGATAGAAGAGAAATAGATGACAATAAGTATACGATGCAGATACAGAGAAGATACAGATACAGATAGACAGATACAGATGAGATAGACGATGACAGATAGATCAGATGAGATAGAAGATAGCAGATAGAAAAGATATGATGATCAAAGATAGATAGAATAGACGATAGATAGATGACAGATAGATAGATAAGAATAGACTAGACAGATAGATAGATAAGATAGATAGATAGACGATAGATAGCATAACGATGATAGATAGTCAGTAGATGAAGGACAGATAGAATAAGATGATAGACTCATATAGTATAGATAGATGATAGATAGACTAGATAGATAGCTAATAGATAGATAGATAGATAGATAGATAATAGATAGATAGATAGAATTGATAGATAGATAGATAGATGATGAAGAAGATAGAAGATAGATAGATAGATAGATAGATAGATAGATAAGATGATAGATAGATAGATAGATATAGATTAGATAGAATAGATAGCATAGATAGATAGATAGATAAGATAGATGATAGATAGATAATAGATAGATAGATAGATAGATAGATAGATAGATAGATAGATAGATAGATAGATAGATAGATGAGATAGATAGATAGATAGATAGATAGATAGATAGATAGACATTAGTAATAGATTAGATAGATCAGATAGCATAGATAGATAGATAGATAGATAGATAGAATAGATAGATACCCTAGATAGATAGATAGATAGATAGATAGATAGATAGAAGATAATAGATAGATCGATAGATAGATAGACTCAGATAGATACGAATAGATAGATAGATAGATAGATAGATAGATAGATAGATAGATAGATAGATAGATAGATAGATAGATAGATAGATAGATAGATAGATAGATAGATTATTAATCCTTTGTATTGGATACACTTTAATTTCATGCCAAGTTGACCATTTTTCCCTTTAGGACCCAAACTCAACACATTAATATTCCCTCCGTAACAAAAAAATGCAACAATTTCTAATTTTGTGTGTAACACAAAACTTGTAACAATTGTACTACTTTTTTTATTTGGTAAATTTTTAAAGACAAATATCCCAACTAACCCATAATTACCTTATTTTTTTTGGACCACTACATTATTATCCCACTAAAGCTCGGTTTGGTAGAGCGTAAAACATTTTTCATGAAAAGTATTTTCCTCCATTTCTCAATTTTACATTATTTGGTAGACAAATAGGTGTAAAACTATTTTCTATGAGAGTAAAATTTCTCTTATATGGATGGAAAACTATTTTCCTTCCAAAATAAAAGGAAAACTATTTTCTTTCCTTCTCTTGTACACTCATCCCTCTCTATGTCCTTGGATCCTCTTTATTTTCCCTATTTTCCATCATTTTTTTATATACAACCAAACAATGAAAAATTGTTTTCATAGAAATTGCTTTTCATTGTAAATTGTTTTCCATGAAAATAATTTTACATTGAAAATGTTTTACACCCTACCAAACGGAGCCTTAATCCACAATGTTTTACTGCGTTTTTGGGGACCACTACACTAATATCCAACCTAACCCACATTTACCTTATTTTACATTGAGAAGTGTGCTCATACAACTGTTGCAAGTATTACGTTACAGAGGGAGTATAAGGTTGGGTTAAGATTTTCGACCAACTTTAGCAAAGTTTATTGGGTTTGTATTATTTTTTTTATAAACAAATTAAACATTAAATTGTGAATAGATTGGTGGGTCAAAATAAGGTCGACCCCCCATTTATTCTTAGGTTGGATTGGAAAACTCAATCCACTAAACATTCCATGTTTGGTTTAGAAGTGTATCATATATATGACACTAGTGGGTCGTACGGCTCATGGTCCAGTCCAATGGCAATGTGCAGACCCACAGGGACAGTGAAGAGTAGGGGTGTACATAGACTTTCGGTCCGGTCCTCGGTTCAAGGAAACTAGTGATTCCGGTCCGCCGGTACGATCCGGGTAAAACCCAATGATTTACTGGTCCGGACTAATGAACCAAAATTTCTTGATAAATATGTTTACTTTTTTACATTTTGTTAAATATTAATGTTTTTTTTAAAAAGAAATAATAAAAAATGTCAAGTAATTATTGTTGTCTCTCCTTTGGGGTTTTAGGTTTTAGGTCGTTTAGGCCGGAAATAGTCTTTTTTTGTTTCGGAAATTAGACTAATTTCGACCCTTTTTCCTTAATTAAATTTGTTTGTCTACTTTGTTTTTCTTTTGTTTTGTTTAGTCTCATCATTGTTGAGAATTTGACCCAATTTTGTTGGTTTTTTTCCAATTTTTTTGGGATTTTGATTCTCGTCTATGGTTGAAAATTTTATTGTTAGGGTTCTTATAATAATTTGAAAGATGATTTGAATTCTTATGGATTTAGGTTTTGTCATCAACTTTTCGATCAATACATCAGCGTAGATTGCAAATATTTCGATTTGGAAAGATGCACCGACATCGAAAATCATTACTAGCTGTTATAGGTCCAACCCATGTTAGTAATATGAATTATTTATTTTGGGTTATTTATTTTGGCCCAATTTTAGACCATATTACTTGTTTGTTTTAAGTTCAATCTTTGGGCTTATTTTGGTGGCTTCTTTGGCAAGCTTTTTTGGAGACTTTATTGGAGGTTAGAAGGCTGATGTAGCAAGGGTTCTCAGATCAGATTTTACATGCACAAAACAGAGAGCCAAAGTGAGGGTTTCTCGTTCTCGGATTTTTCTGCACAGTTCTGATCAAGTGCTCGATCGGAGATATTCCCGTGGTCCGATTTTGCTCAAATTTGGACAGCTTGTTCCTGACATCTAGGGCTTCATTTTGGACGGTTGGATCGTCTCTGTGAGGTCTGGTTTGGTCGAAATTCTAGTCTGAACAGAACTGCTGTTTTTGGTGAATTCTACACCTCTTTTGTTCTACTTTATCTCTTATTATTCTTGGTGATTGTTGGTGGGTTGTGAATCCTTGTTAGACTGATTTGGGGTTCTTTTTCCCTCAATTTATTAATAAGAGAAGTTAGAGTGGACTCCTCAAGAGGTCCCGTGGTTTTTATCCTTCACATTGAAGGGGTTTTCCACGTATAATTTGTGTGTGTTGTTTGTGATTATTTCCGCTTGTTTTATTGCTCAATTGGTAGTGTTTTATTGTTGTTTTGGTACTGCAATAGGGTTGTTTTTATCTTGGTTATTCATTGTGTGGTGATTTGGGTTGATTGATTGGATAATTGAGTTGTTTGTCTTGTTTGAGTGACATATATTAGTGGGTATCGTAGTGATCCCTTTCGATCCTTACACTAGCGTCAAGCTTGAAGTGGTGGAATATGAGCTATGCCAAAGTTACAATTTAGTAATACATACTTCTGATTGTAAAAGTTATGGTATTTTCTCTAAATTTGTGGTTCATATATCTATATTGTTGTAGATGTCGTATGACAATTATTTAATGAAATTAATTCTTCCCCGTCAAAAATAAATAAATAACTACCGTTTTTTTTTATAAATAATTAGTTCATACGAGTATATTATAAGTAATTAATGTAATAGTAGTTATTTTGGTGTAAAAATATATTTATAGCAAAATAATTTATTTTTTTAAAAAAATATTATACAACCAATCAAAACCGGTCTGGGTTTGGACAGTATTTTTCATCTGTCTGCAGTCCTGGTCCACAGAAAATGCGGATTTTGGTCTGCCGGTCAAATCGGTTCCGGTCCGGGTTTTGGACCGTTGTTTAGTGACAGTGAAAACTGAAGAGAATTGATCCCTCTAGGATCTGATGGCCAAGTCCAATGGCAATGTATGTGCTTCTGTTCGTTGTGTCCTATACTCCTAATTGTTAAAACTTTTGTGTGTATACATTGGCCTAGCACACAATACTTGACTGCTTGAGTCGTACTTGCCTAGGTCAAATCCCAAGCAATTAAGCATGCGTTCATGCTTCATTATTGCTCATATATATTGTATGTCATATAGCATTTGGAAATAAAGTGTGGCCAGTGAATTTTTTTGGTGTTTTGACACATTGTTTCAATTATTATATCATCATCTATTGTCATCTTTAATACAGGATTTTAGGAAATATTCAAGTCAATCGTTTTTGGACAATAGATTAACAAAAGACACTAATCTAGGAAAAGATGAGCAAAATTTCCAACGACAAATTAAATGACATAAAAGCCTTATTCGACATCACATACACATTCAAATTGGCCTATCTGGCCTAGTTGGTATGGACTATTACAATGTTTGGAACATAGAAAAGATTTTGTACTTGGTGCTGTATTTATTATTGGTATTACACAGTGGACATAGTTTTGAAATCGTAAAAATATTTTGAAAAGAGGAGCATATAGACCTTGTAAAGATTAATGATCAATGAAACACCGTCAACATCATCTGGTGTTGGAACCAAGAAGGCTAACCCCTCGTATCGAACCCCACCATTTCCAAAATATTTAGGACTACCCCAACCAAAATCTACTTGAGAAACCGGTATCCTAGCCCAAGAATTAATTAAAAGATTTGGACAAGTAACACTTTGTGCATCATTTAGGACGTGAATTGGACTCCTTTGCGATTCTAGGTAATCAACGGAGGATTTCAAGTACTCCACGTCTTTCATTCTTACAAGTGCCTCATGAACATTACTAGCAGCATACGATAATGGCTTGTGCATGATGTCTCCTGCATTGGCAATACAAGCTGCAAAGAAGACTAAGTTTCCGAAATAGCCTTTTGGTGGAGTTGGATCAGTCAACCTGGACCTTGCATCAACTGGCATGAGGAGCTTCACCGTTTCGTGGCTAGGCAATGCTCGAACCTTGCATACACATCGCCACACATGAGCCGTTACCACCTCGTAAGTAGTAAATGTGTATCCATGATTGTCTGCTACTTGTGATGTTGCTTCTAAATGCAGGGCAGCAATCTCAGATTTTGTTAGACTGAAGAACCCCTCCGTTGAAGTAGTAGTGGTTGCCACATCACCTGATTATTTATTTATTTAGATTAATATGTRGCGATTTTGTTAATAATTAATAAACACACCTTAATATAAGTATTGGTTGGAAGTACGACAACTAGCAGTAAGAAGACACAAATACAAAATCCTCATGGTTTACTGACCTGACAATAATGAATCATGTGGTGGTGGTAAGGGTGGTAGAGATGGCTCATACTCAACATGGCGGAGCTTCGCCTGCGGTGAGTTACGAGTAAGTAGGGGGATACACGACCTATCGAAAACAGGTAAATCATGGAGATCAAGGCCGCGGGAAAGCCTTGACCAGGAGTTCAAGAAGTAACCATATGCAGTTCCGTCACCAATATGGTGATGTGCTGCAACACCCATGACTATGCCACCGCATTTGAAACGAGTGAATTGCACCATGAATAAGGGGATTGAAGACAGCCCATTAGAGTAATCCCATGAGGGAATGAGCATCCTACGAATTGCAGTATTAGACTTGACCAACTCCACCCCATGCTCTCCGAATTCACTTAGCTCATGGGGTGTTTTGGCCTCAACAAATAACACCCCTTGCGCGTTACAATCAACCTCAATTTCACCATCCTCGTCATTTTTCCTTAACCTACCCGCCAAAGGATAAAAATGCACTAGGACTCTACTCAAACAATCCTTCAACACGCCCGTGTCGAAAAATTTTGAGCTATCGTCATTATTCTTTTTGCTTCCTTGAAGGTACGTGTAAATAGCGTTAGTATGTGAATAAGGCATTCGTACCATCACATCTAGGCGCGAGAGCCTTAGACGTCGTCTAGGAGTCTTGCCTCCCGGACACACCATGCTGCATTCGTTCACCTCCACGTTCATATTTCTCATCATCTCCTCCGCCCTTCACTTTTTAATTTTGTGTTTATTATTAGAACATTTGATATTGTACGTGTTGCTCAGTGTATTTGAAAGATGGCATATACAGTATGTGTTAATGTGTACGTATATATACTTAGCTTGCTACGTTTTCCAACTTGGAAAATGGCTATAACGCCATATTAAATTCCTACTTATAACTTTCATTTCTTGGGATTTCTTATTTGATTGTTTTTTTTTCTTTTTTTTGGTTTTTTTTGGTGTGAAGGAGTCACAAGGGCGGGGTACATTTACAAGGAGAACAGAATATGAGAATTCGAATATCTGACCACGGGGATCAAAGGTGGGGTTGAAGTCATTACTCCAAACCCTTTCCTCAAAGGTCTATAACTTATACTTTTTATTTTCTCTCGAGTCTTCAGCAACGGCTTGTATGTCTTCAATCGCTCACTCTCAAGTACATGATGAGTAAGTGAGATTGATGTTAATTTTGGGGAACGAATCGGCTATAACGTTTTGTACCTTGACGGATCGAATCTCGTTTTGAAGACAATGGTTTTAGACCCATGACATTAAATACCAATTTCATCTTCAATTCTTCTATGTAATTTTTCCATCACAAATTTATTGTAGCCTTAATATATCTAATATTTTCAACAATATGTTGTTCGTCATAGGTCAATACTAAATAATCATTGATTCATATTTTAAATTATTTCTTTGTCGATAGTTTTAAGGGTAGGTTTATTGGCAGTCTTGATATGTAAGAATTTTGAGATAATTAAGTTTTTGATGAGTCTGTTGTGATATTGTAGTACACCACTCATACTAGTCTTAACAAGAGTCTTTAATTCTAAATCTCCTCTAATGTCTCTAACGATTTGTTTGATTTATTGAATCTAAATGGTGGAAATGAAAAAAAAATTTTAGTGTAATTTAAATTGAGAAGAACTCTCGAAATCATCACAGGAAAAAAATAAAGTTGCTGACAACTTTTTCTTCATAGGAAACAATCTTACCCAAAACTTATTTTTTAATCTCTTCATGGAGACACAATTTCTAAGAAATTTCATTACCATTTTTTTAAGGGAAAGATAAAACTTCATTAATTGAAAGCCATAAGACATCTACAATAAGCTTCATCAAAAATTTAAATACAAACTAAATTAATCAAGTAAAATTATTCTTCAAAGTAACTATATTGATGAAAAACTAGATCTGATGATGAAATGCAGTCGCCGATTTTTCGCTGAATTATGCAGCCTTATGTTAGCGAGTCCATCTCTTTGATATAGTTTTGGGAAGAAAACTCATTACTTGATGACCATATAGATCGCATCATCAATTCCAACAACGCCAATTGCAAAATTGTACGACTTACAACCCATGAATAAAATAAATCCTAATATTCCATAAGAGAAGAAAAGAATGACAAACGCTAAACTCTTATCAAAAGAGAGAAGAAACTCAAAGAATTGTAAATAAATATCTCATAAAGAGAAATCAAGGATAATTATTAATGATGAAAAAACAAAAAGCTAAAAAAGTAAAACAAAAATTGGGGCTTAGCATCATCAGACAGATGATGATGATGGTAGCCCCTTGCGGTCGTCAAAGATTTTAGGGTTTAGAGAGGGGAAGGAGAGAAAGAGGCGTGAGAAATTTCAATCTGCTACAATGATAAATTAAATTTCATTACCACTTGAGGGAGTGGTATTGTGTGAGGATGAAAATTTTAGAAGAATATTAGAATTTTAATAATCCAATGGCATTACCATAAGAATGAACACAAATTTTCTTCGCATATTTGTATACAAATTCATTTTCACTACCACAACTATTACAATACTAATTCGAGGAAACAAGGCAAAAATATACTTTAATTTAATTAATAAATATCCAACTTGAATTTTTTTTTTTTAAAATTTCCGTTTGAATATCAAATTATCACTATATCATTGTCAAAAAGTACGTGAAAAAGATGCATGAAGCCAAGAACAAAATTTTCAAATACAAAATTAAATGCATATTGAAGATTACACTAGCGTCTAGTGGCTAATATGGAGTAGTCTCAGTTATCTTTTTTCTCCTAACATTGAAGTTTAATACTTCCTCCGTTTTTTATTAGATAACCCAATTTCTATTTTAAGAAATTTGCAAATAGTTGTCCCACTTTGATTTTTTTCCCTTTCAAGATATGGGGACCACAATAAATTATCATATAATCCCACTTACTTTCTACTTTTTTGGGGTCCACAATCTCTTTCTCTCTATCTCTCTCATCTATGGGTCCCATATACTTTATTAAATTACCAATATACTCACCTAATCACATACACCAATATTTTGCCTCAAAAACCACAAAACCCAAAGTGGGTCATCTAAAAAAAACGAAGAAAGTATGTATCTTACAATAATACTCTGAATTTTATATGGACTATTATGAGCTTGACTATCTTAATATATGGACTAGTCTCAGTTTGAAACTTTGAATGTTAACAAATATTTGAAATATAGAACACTTTAAAAAAGAAGAAGCTTTAATTGGTGTTGCATTAACTGGCTTGTAAGCTTCACGTTTTTTTTTTTTTTTTTTTTTTTTTTTTTGAGTCAAGGGGGCAATAACATTAAAAGCCTACTAACATAGGCAAATCATACACAGTTATCCAAAATTAGAGCTAGTGTTTGAATAGTCCAGCAAGCTCACCACTTGCTCTAAATAGCCTAAGGAGTTAATTGTTCCATAGTCCTTACAAACATCATCCAAAGACATACACAAAATGTTTACATTAGTAGGAGGAATGATGCACAAAAAGTTATCTAAGTCAGAGTGGTTCTTCAACATGAGCTTTGCAACATGGTCAGCTYCTGCCACKTGCCTCRTGGATGCCTTTTGAAGGCCRAGCACCTGAGCATCTAGCATTAGGCCCRTGCACACAGTTGRCATATTAACATATCTGTCAGTAWACTTTYCCYTGGAACTCAAATTGTCCACTGCCACCTGTGAATCAGACATGAGAATGCACTTTCCCCATTTATGCTTGATGATCCATCTGAGTGCCCAAGAGATAGCCATTAGCTCAGCCATGTTACTATCAGAAGCCCTAAAACAACCAGCCAAGCCTCTAACCCAATTTCCTGCAATATCACAGCACAATATTCCAAATCCTCCCAGGCAAATGTTTTCATTAAAGGAAGCATCCACCAAAATGACAAAATTAGTATTAGAGGGATTCACAACAAACTGCTCAAAAGGTGGGTTATGAGGTGAAATAAGTCTTGATTGACAGGACTCTTTGGCTAGAAACAAAGTCTGTGCCCAATAGGCATTTAAGGGTAAGTCTTTTTGATTAAACACCCAGTGATTCCTCCTGATCCAYAGTCTCCAYAGGATAAAGCTGAATAAAGTGGGCCAAGGAACTTGATGCAAGACAGAATCAGAGGATAAATTCTCAGAAAGCCAACTCTCTAGATCCAAAGTACTCACTACACCACCTGGGACCACAAGGTTCCAAAGCTGTTGTGCCTTGTGACAGTCTCTAAGGATGTGTATTATGGTCTCACTATGGTCAGGGCAGAAAGGGCATGAGACATTATTTGTAATTCCTCTGTAAGAGAGTACCTGTCTGGTGGGTAGAGAATTCCAGAAGCATTGCCAAAGGAAAATTTGTATCTTTGGGGGACAAGCAGTACTCCAAGGGAGTTTCCAATAACCAATATGAGGGAGATAGGGATGTTTATCAAGCCAGCATGCTTGATACAAAGCAGGAGAGTCAAAGGAGTTCCCTTTTGCTGTCCAACAAACCAATTTGTCATAGCCCAAGCTTGGAAGGGAGTTCTCAATCCAAAGGGATATATGAGGTGGAAGCCTTATGGACAAGAGGTCTAAATTCCATTTCCCTTCAATTAAGACACTATTGATAGTCCTAGTAGACTCATAAGGTGAAAAGGGGCCTTGTACATGCATGACTCCTCAACTTCCCAAAGGGGGTCCAAACATCTTCCCAGAATACAATATTGCTCCCATTACCCACCACCCAACCACATGATTTTTCAAAGGTGGTCCATGATCTCCCTATATTCTGCCAAATGTGTGATCCTCTATGGAAAGGGGTGGGGGCCTGTTTATTTGCCACATACTTTGCATGAATAATAGAGGAGGCTATAGTATTAGTGGAATGTAATCTCCAAGCCAACTTTGTTAAAGCTATGTCATTCAGTATGTTCAGATCCTTTATCCCTAGCCCCCCTAGATCTTTAGGCCCAGTTATTTTATCCCAAGAAATGACAGGAAAGCCTTTGGGATTAGAGGAATTACCCCAAAAGAAATGCCTAACTGTTTTCTCCAAGTCAGCAACAATGGTTGAGGGGAGCTTAATGCACTGCATAGAATAGAGGGGGATTGAGTGAAGAACAGAATTTATCAGGGTTGCTCTCCCAGCCTTATTCAAGAATTTAGTTTTCCAGGAAGAAAGCTTGGAGTTGACCCTTTGAAGGAGGTAAAGAACCTGATTCCTAGTAGGTCTTCTATCAGTCAAGGGAAATCCTAGATAGATACCTAAATCCTTGTGGATGGGCATCCCTAAGGAGGCAGAGATATCATTTGCTAGAACCAAGTCAGTGTTTTTGGAGAAATAGACCTTGCTCTTGAGGGTGTTGACTCTCAGACCAGAAGCAGTGGCAAAAGTGTCTAGAGTACTTAGAATTGAGGAGCAGGTAGAGAGTGAAGCTTCACCAAAGAGCAGTATATCATCAACAAACAGTAGGTGGGACAGGGAATATCTATTCCTTGTCAGGGTGAAAGGAACCCATGAACCACTAGTGCAAGCCTGAAGTATTAAGTCAAAAAGATGATCCATGCAAAGTATAAACAGGTAAGGGGAGAGAGGATCTCCTTGCCTCAGCCCTCTAGAAGGGCTGAAGAAAGGAGTGGGGGTTCCATTTACCAAGACAGAGGATGACACAGAGGAGACACATCTCATAATTAGATGACAGGAATGTTTGTCCAGTCCCTTTCTAACCAAGGTATCAAAAACAAAGTCCCACTCTAATCTATCATAGGCTTTCTCTAGGTCAATACTAAGGGCCATCCACCCCTTCTTCCCTTTCCTATTCCTCATAGAATGTAGAATTTCAGTAGCCACTAGGTAGTTGAGGTCAGTGCCTCTGCCTGGTAAGAAGCTACTCTGATTGGGGGAAACTAGGTTAGGGAGAAGTGGTCTTAGTCTTTGGACCAACACCTTAGTAAGGATTTTGTAAGAAGTATTACAGAGACAAATAGGCCTAAATTGTTTAATAGACTCAGGATTATCCATCTTAGGAATCAAACTTATGTAAGTTCTATTCAGGACACTAGGGATTATCCCTTCCTCAAGAATGTCTGAGATGTACTTAGTGACATCTTTACCAATCTCATTCCAGTGTTTTTGGAAAAACAATGGATGGAAACCATCCACCCCAGGTGCCTTCAAGGCCCCCATACTAAACACAGCTTTCCTAACCTCAGACATATTTGGTTTATAAGTCAAACCAATGGAACCAAACTGGTAGTTACAGCAAGGGACACTAAGCCTATCAGTTGTGAGCAAGGAAGAGAAAAACTCCTTTATGTGGCTACTAAGGGCAACTGGGTGGTTAATTTGACCCCCTACATCATTAACAAGAGAAAGGATCCTATTTCTTTTCCTTTTGATTTTAACCGATTGGTGAAAGAAACTGGAATTCCTATCCCCTCCTGAGAGCCAATTCTCCCTAGATCTAACTTTCCAATACAACTCCTCTTTTTCTAACACATCATCAAGTTCCTGACTCAAACAGCACTCTAGGTCCCACAGATAGGAATTATTAGGGCTAGACTCAAGGGCTACCTGGATACCACGGATTCTAGCTTGCAACCTCTTTTTGTGATGGAAAAAGTTAGGGCAGGAAGTCCGGCTCCAATCCTTGATTGCACTAGTTAAAAAGTCCAGTTTGTGGTGAAGAGGTGCATGAGAAATAGGCCAAGTATTAGAGATTAAGGGCAAGAAACTGGGCTCACAGTACCAGGATGGCTCCAATCTAAAAGGTTTGTTGGTAGAGATGGAAGTGGTGGTAGGGTTATGTGTAGAGAGCAGAATTGGTGAATGATCTGAAGAGTGCCTGGGAAGATTTATCACATGTGAGTGAGACCAAGTCTCCAACCATTTACCATTAACTAGAGCCCTATCTAATTTGCATTGTATGGGTCTCCTTTTGGACTTATTGGTCCAAGTGAACCGTAAACCAGTACTACCAAGGTCAATGAGGCCTGATCTGGAAATACAAGAATTAAAAGCATTACATCTACTCAGCACTACTGGTCTCCCCCCAACTTCTCAGAGTGATTTCGTACTTCATTAAAATCCCCAATCACAACGCTTCACGTTTTGGTCACTTGACAACCTTCAATAATTCGCACCTTGCATACAATGACCTGGTCTAGGCAGTGGCGAAGCCATAAATTGTGAATGAGGGGGGGCCAAAATAACATGCTTATACGAATTATATAATTTCACAGTTTTATTCGGGTTCTAATATCAATTATATAAACCAAAAAAATGTTTGTGGTAAGACTTGAACTAGTGACCAATTTAACACTATCACATGACTTACACCAATTCTACTACACCAAAGTTCATGACAACACTAGCCCCCCTTGTCTCCACCTCTGGGTCTAGGAGTATTATCTAGAGTTCTGGACAATGTCAAATAAGTTAGGGAAATTATCTCAAGTAGTTAGAAAAATTGTTAGAAAACACCTTTTATATGGTGTTTTTTTGTTAAAAAACACCTTTTATATGGTGTTTTTTTGGTCAAAAAACATCTTTTATGTCAAATTTTGTTATTAAACACCTTTTATGAAGTTTTCAGCTAAAAAAGACACCTTAGTCTTGTTTCCGGCGAAAAAATTCAAGATTCCGGTGTTGACTTTGGTCATTTTTAGTATGCTTTTGCGTGTGTATCTTACTCTCCGTTCGTGCGACTGGTTTTTGTTTTTGCCTTTCATTTTCTTAATTTCTCGACCAAATTACCCTTCACTCTTCTCTCTTTTCTACTGGATTATTCCAACTTCTTCTTCTCCCTTTTCTCTGTCTT
The DNA here is from genome assembly GCA_008642245.1 of Bassia scoparia. Classification (NCBI taxonomy): domain Eukaryota; kingdom Viridiplantae; phylum Streptophyta; class Magnoliopsida; order Caryophyllales; family Amaranthaceae; genus Bassia; species Bassia scoparia. The sequence goes on from SNQN01001888.1 coordinate 53,427, forward strand.
CCCTTTTCTCCTCTCTGTTTTTCAGAAAATTTCATAATTCAAAACTATACTTAATAAAACAGCATAGAGATTTAAGACCTATTGCCACCATATTCTACCATGTGCCAAATGTTAGGAAAGAAAAGAGAGGAAAAAAACATAGAACTATTTAGCACTAATATTGGAACATATGGGGCATACTTCTCAAATTTACAGGTCTACTTCTTTGTCTTCAATGGATTCTTCAATCGAAACAACGCCGAAACCCATCGGAAATTCCGTCGCAGCTTTGCGCCGCTCGATCTACTCCCAGCCGTGGGACTAGAGGCTCCGTTTGAGATGGTTCTGCAGTAGAAGTGTCGATTAGTGTTGTGTTTGTTCCATCATTGAGTAATGGAAGGTGGAGTGAAGAGATAGAGATACAAATGAGGAGAGAGAAAAGGAAAGAGAAAGAAGAGTATACTTTTTAATCATGGTGAAGTTGAAGATGGTGGGTATTAGTGAGATAGATTAAGGGTATTAAAAAGGAGTGTGACAGATTAAGGGTATTAAATAGAAGAAGTGAAAGAGATTAAGGGTATTAAATAGGAGTGAGAGAGATTATGGGAAGGGATGGAGAGTGAGATCACGCACAAGAAAATAAGGGAAAATGCGAAAGTCAACGCTGAAATCTTGACTTTTTTGGTCAGAAACAAGACTAAGGTGTCTTTTTTTTAATTGAAAACTTCATAAAAGGTGTTTAATAACAAAAATTGACATAAAAGGTGTTTTTTTGACAAAAAACTCATATAAAAGGTGTTTTCTAACTATTTTTCCCAAGTAGTCACGACTTTTGCACTTTTTTCAAAACACCATTGACATTTTTGTCCTCTTTCAAAATGTCCCCGAACTTTTAAAAACGAACCCAAAAAAGTGAAGTTTTAGGCCTAAACTTGGATGGAGTGTATTTAGCATCATTGTTTATTAGAACGTGATTACAGCCAAATTCATGAAAAAGAAGAGAATGAGGACCAATTATATAAGATTCTTACTTCCTCCGATTTTTAATGTTTTGCGCAATTTTCTCATTTGCACGGTTGTTAATGTCTTGTGCATTGTGCTTTTTTTTATTTTGGAAAACTATCTCTCCTATTTTTTACCTCCTTTTTCCATACTTTTCCCCTTTAACACACTCTCTCCTACTTTTTGACTCCACTCACATTATCATACATTATTTCTAGTTTTCCCCCAAATAGTAAATGCACAAAACATTATAAATCGAAGGGAATTGTTGAATTTGGAATTAAATGGAAAAACAATGAGAAGTTAAAGTTGGTTGAAATGCATTTACGAAGTATAAGATAATGTTTGTTATATCCAAGTTTTCTCCTCAATTTTTTTGGCAAACTTTTATAAGAGGCCTGTCACACTAAATTTTATTGTGTGGCCTTCTAAAGTTGGAGGCCTATTAGACATAAAAAAAGGAGCCCATTGTACATCATAATGGAGTCCATTGGGTTGGCAGTTATTTTTTAATTTTGGCAGTTTATTTTATATCATTTTCTTTTGCTTGTTTTGCTCTTCTGTCAGTCTTCTTCTTCTTCAAATTGTTGTTCTCTTCCAAACTCCATTTTTGTTCTTCTTGTGCATTAAGTACTTATTGGAGGCCAAAACCTTGTAAGTATCATCTCATCATTCCTCCTTCTGGATCGCCCCAATTGGGACTTTCTAGCTACCTGAGATCGATTGCTCAATTGTTTGGAAATATGATTGAGACATTTCTTGTCGATTAGAGCTTTCAGAATCAGGATTTTTTTTGTTTTTACATCTCACCTTTGCTAGCCCTTTTGAGCCTATTATTATTATTACTTTCTTTACAACATTTGTGTTACAAGCCTATGGTTTAATTGTAATTCTTTATTTGTCTATGGAAGTATGTTGTGAAGGCATTTGATTTGAAATGTTGAGCTAGTAGAAAGGATGTTGTTATGAAAAACAAATGAGAAGAACAATGTTGAAGAAAAACAAGAAGAAAAAAGAGGAAAAAAATGAAAAATTATCATATACAAATCATCAAATATCCCGTAAAAAAAATGGTGCAAAAAAAAGGGAGAATGTGTTGTGTATTTGTTGGAGTTGATAAGGAGAATTTTGATTTGATTTGTTGTTGGTATGAAATAATTTGATTTCTAGTTGGAGTATTTGTGACATTTGCATCTTATGGCCAGAGATGTCAAGTGTTATTTTCTCAATTAGATTGTTTTTTATAATTACCACCACAATCCCAAATTACATCTTCCCACCTTTATCACCTAAGCCTACCCTTCAAAAGATCTCTTGATTTCCTTTGCATTTTAGTCTCTTAACGGTGGAGGGCAAGATTTTGTGCAAGGCCCGATGAAGGTCATCAAATTGAAGTGAGGTAAGAGCTAATGGTGAGCGCCTTTAAGGAAAGTCGCTTGAAGAAAGAAGCGATAAGATTGGTTGGCCATTTAAAAGGTGTCATGAGATTATTGTTTCATCCATGCTTATTGATTTGTGAGTCTAAAAATAACAAAAAATAATTTTAAGCTTTCAAATTATCACTTGGTCTATATAATTGGTTTGGATTTTCACTTGGTTTACTTGGGACAGGCAAATGTCTAGTGTGGGGGAGATGTACTACATCATTTAGATGCATTTTAGTTGCATTTTCATATAGATTAGTGCATTTAGTTTAATAATTAGCATTTTTTTCTTTTGCATCCATGTATTTTGGCTTTGTAGGTATGTGTTCCGAATACCTTTACGAGACCATACTCGTTCACTAGGGTAGCCTAGGGGTTTAAAGGGCTTGTTGCACATGCTAAGTGCAATCGTAATTTCTACGACAGTGAGTTTAGGATTATTGCTTTCTTAGATTAGATTTTTTGTTTTATTTTTGTTTTGTTTACTTGAGGACGAGTAAAGGTTAAGTGTGGGGGAATTTGATAAGTCAAGAAAATACACATTGTATATGTTATATTTAATTGATATTTGTCATATTTTTCTCCATATTTAATTCATTTGAGCTTTATTTGATATATATTTCGATATTACTCGTTTTGGGTATGCTTGTGTTATTTTTGTAGGTTTTGATCCAATTTTCTAAGACAGTGGAGATATGTGCGAGATTGCTTGATTTGTACCTAAAGCTAGAAGATTCGGAGCAATTATATTAACAAGCTACTGTGGTCGTGCAAAAGAACTTATACAGTTAATCGATTTTGGGACAGCAAGAACAGCAGCCACACTGCAATATACCCCATAAAACCGCAGTGTAGACACAGTTTATACTGCCTTGTACGTAGTATTTGGTGTTTTATTATGGACCATTTGTTAGTGCACTTCATTAAGCAACTAAATAGATATAAAAAAAGAGAATCATGTCATATAGTTAGGGGATTTTTGGCCGCTGCTCTTCGACGGGGAGTTTGGCTGTCATGCTCCTTAGTTAGGTAGTTCTTTTCTTTTTGTTTTCATGAATTTTGTCATCTTATTCAGTTTGTACTTTTCCATATCAGTCTTATCAAATTATTTATGCTTATTGTTATTTGTTTTAATTTAGCTCTTTATTTTGTTTTTTTTATTATGTTTGATTAGATTATTAATCTAGGGTTAAGTCAAATTCTAGTCATGATTGATATTTGATATATTTCCCCTAATTCAATTACCAAATGTTCTTGCTTAATTGATTGTGCGTATGCCAATGTTAGATTAGGGATAATTAGTATTGTTATGATTCGATTGTCTCTATCACGACGGGATTTGGGTTTTGACAGATTTGATTATTTCAATTAAGGACATGAAATTCTTCACGGGAGTAGGTAGAACGAATTGTTATGAAGTTAGGGTTATTGTGTTGAAAGTCTCTAATTTGTATGATTCCACGGGAGTAGGCTTGATTGCAAATTAGGGAAGTCATAGATACTCGGGAGAGGTTTATGGTATCTTATAGGGTTACCTTTCCTTTTGAACAAGCGTTTGAATTGGAGTAGGAATTTATCTTTACTTTAATCATACTAGTGGTGATACTTAATCCTAGACATTTTCATTACTAGTTTATTTTAAGGTTTTTTTGTCCATAACTACCTTAGTTACACACTTTTTCGTAAAATAATACCTACATTAGAAAACCTTAGACATAACTACCATAAATTTCCATTTTGTTGTTGATCACTACCTTGTTTCATTTTCCGGCGTTGACTTTGGTTTTCCGGTCATCAAAGTGCACGTGAGATGCACGTGGTGTGTTTTTTTGCCAATTTTTTCGATTTTCCTTCCCTCCACGCCTCAAATTTCAATATACCATTGAATTAAATTTAAGTAGAAATCAAATTTAAGTAGATTGAATAGGAAATAAAAGAGTAGAATGGAGGAAAAAGGGAAGAGAAATCGAAAAAATGGCAAAAAATGAGATCATGTGCACTTTGATGACCGGAAAACCAAAGTCAACGCCGGAAAATGAAACAAGGTAGTGGTCAACAACAAAATGAAAATTTAAAGTAGTTATGTCTAAGGTTTTCTAATATAGGTAGTATTTTGCAAAAAAGTGTGTAACTAAGGTAGTTATGGACAAAAAAACATTATTTTAATTAGTTTGTAGTTATTCAATCTTCTCTGTTTACTTTACTCGACTAGTTATATTTTATAGCGATCAACAATTAATTGAACCTTGTGGGATCGACCCTAACTTACCCTGCCACACAGTTAGGAGGATTAGTTAGATAAATTATTATCTTAGTTAGGTGCGCGACAGACCTTTCACACCATCTAACGTATCTCGCACAAGTTGCTCAACACCAGAAGGCACACCCCAAGTACGAATAGCAGAGGTGATACTCTCTTCCTAACGATGGCGTCGAACAGCCGAAGAACACTTCCGACTGCTCCTTGAAGAGAACAACTTTAGGGCACAAAGAGGCATCATAAGCAAGTGAAGCAACCAAGATAAGTCGGTCGGATTACGAATCACCTTATTAAGTGCTTCTTCAAGAACACGAGAAAAACCCAAACGACACTTGGGAGGGATGGATTTCACGGTGCATAATCACTTAGAAAGGAACTGAGCAAGGAGAGCAGCATCAAAAGAAAGAAGATGCTCACGAGACGAATCACGAACAAGATTAGGGTTCTCCGAAAAAGGATTGAGCGGTTTAGTGAAACCATGAAGAGTAAAACGAACAATACCATCCCCAGAATCAAGTGGGGCCACAAAAGAAGAATCATGCTCATACCAATACCTAGTACGAAGAGTATGCGTCTTGAAACAAATACCCCAATGCGAAATGCCCATACGATGGAAAGTCGTTCCAGCCGTCATGTAAATATCCCAGCCAGAAGAAAGAAAGTTGCGAGTGACCTCACACGCACCCTCACAACAATGTCTGTCACGAAGATGTGTTAGCAAGGAGGTTTTAACAAGCCCATTCCCCCCGCCATCATGTCATTCGCTAAGACCCACAAATAGACAATGAAAGTGAATCCGTGGCTGCACGAAAAGGCGAGAAGCCAAACAAAATGCAAAACAAAAAAAGGGAAAAGGACAAAAAGTCCTAACCACAATTGTCCAAAGTAAATTGTAAAGGCATCAAAGTCAATTGTAAAGGCACAAAGAAACACACGACCAAAGCATGCAAGAGAACCCAGAAGAAGCCGACCCAAAAATGACACCAAAACCGAGCACCAACCACACACTGCCCGGATCCAACAATTGCCCCAAAACTGTCCAAAATCCATCACCACAAACCTGGCCAAACACCAACCCACACACCAGCAAAATCGACCTAGAGAGCCAGCCTCAACAGTGCCATAAACAACCCAAAAATTGTAGTATTAGACTTGACCAACTCGACCCCATGATCTCTGAATTCGCTTAGCTCATAGGGTGTTTTGGCCTCAACAAAGAACACCCTTTGCACATTACACTCAACCTCGATCAATTTCACCATCCTCATCATTTTTCTTTAACCTACCCGCCAAAGGATAAAAATGCACTAGGACTCTACTTAAAGAATCCTTCAACACGACTGTGTCGAAAAATTTTGAGCAATCGTCATTGTTCTTTTTTGTTCCTTGAAGGTACGTGTAAATAACGTTAGTATGTGAATAGGGCATTCGTACCATCACATCTAGGCGCGAGAGCCTTAGACGTCGTCTAGGAGTCTTGCCTCCCGAACACACCATGATGCATTCGTTCACCTCCACTTTCATATTTCTCCTCATCTCCTCTGCCCTTAAGTTTTTAATTTTGTTTTGTTATTAGAATGTTTGATATTGTACGTGTTGCTCAGTGTATTTGGAAGATGGCATATACTGTATGTGTTACTTTGTATATATATTTATATATGTGTATATATATACATATATATGTATATATATATATGTGTGTGTGGTTTTCGCTGTGGTGTGTGTGTCGTGTGTGTGTGTGTGGTGTGTCTGTTGTGTGTGTGTGTGTGTGTTGTGTGTGTGTGTGTGTGTGTGTGTGGTGTGTTGTGGTATATATACATACTACTATACTATATATATGGAGAATTTTGTGAGTAAGCCCCCACGACTTTTGCTTTTTTTTTAATAACCCCGCGCCATCTTTTATTATTTTACGATAACTCCGACAACTCTCCCCCCGTTACAGATTATACCCCCAATGCATATTTCTGTTATCTAATTTAAAGATATCTTATGAAATTATTTTTGTACCCCTCACATTTTTTTTTTTCTCCGTATTCACATCTTCCATTCAAACTCCCATTCATCCCTTTCCTCGACTCTTTCACTTCTCATCTTAAACATTTACCTTATATCATGCGAATTACAACCCTAGAACTCGCCCGAACGAATTCATCGATTCACCACAAAATTTAACCCCACTTTTTCTAAGTTGTTATTATGCATAAACCTAGACTATACTACATTTTCAATATTTTGGAAGCCGAACAATTCGCCACTCACTTGCCAGAATTTGAAAGCCTATTTTTAGGTTCGGAATGATTCGAAGATTACAGCGATGACAATCTGACAAATTCGGCAAATTCTTTCGTTTTCTTCATCTTCCGATGAAATGAAGTAACGGGCAAGTGGTTGTAACTCTGGTGAATCTGCCATTGTTGACGACGAAGGCCTCTTCAATGGAGCCCACCAAATTGGAACGTCGGTGGGCGGGAGTGGCTGTAGAGGGATTGGGTAGGTTGGCGACTGGGGTTTCGATCTGACCCTTTGTTCGAATCAAGAGGTGGCTTTCGATCTTAGGGGTGGATAGGTGTCTGTCTGTGAGGGAGGTGGGTTACGGGTGGTGTATGTGCGAGGGAGGTGTGTACCGATATGCACGAATGGCGGACTGCAATTGAGAGGTGGTGCGATTGGTAGGCGATCGGTATGTGTGGTTAATCAGGTGGTGAGAGGAATGGTGTCATGGAGTGGCCTAGCTCGGAGGCTGAGAAAGGCTTTGGTCAAGGGAATTTGATGGGACCCACTCTTTCATGCTTTCTGTTAAAAGATAACGGAGAGAAGTGATTTGGGGGTGATTTCAATAACGAACCCAAAGTTGTGGGGGTTTCGTAAAATAAAAAAAGGTTGTAGGGGTTATTAACAAAAAAAAGCAAAAGTCGTGGGGGTTACTAATAAAAATATATATATATATATATATATATATATATATATATATATATATATAATTAGCTTGCTACGTTTTCCAAGTTGAAAAAATGGCTTTAAGGTCATAGCAATTAAATTCCTACTTATGACTTTTATTTCTTGGGATTCTTATTTGATTGTTTTTTTTTTTCCTTTTTTTGGTTTTTTGGTGCAAAGGAGCCACAAGGGCGAGGTACATTTACAAGGGGAAAAGAGTATGAGAATTCGAACCTTTGACCACGGGGATCAAAGGTGGGGTTGAAGTCACTACTTCAAACCTTTTCCTCAAAGGTCTAGAACTCATACTTTTTATCTTCTCTTGAGTCTTCAGCAAGGACTTGTGTGTCTTCAATCCCTCACTCTCGAGTACATGATGAGTATGTGAGACTAATTTTAATTTTGGGGAATGAATCGGTCATAACATTTTGTACCTTCGACGGATCGAATCTCGTTTTGAAGGCAATGGTTTTAGACCCACGACATTAAATACCAATTTCATCTCCAATTCTTCTAAGTAATTTCTCCATCACAAATTTATTGTAGCCTTAATATATCTAATATTTTCAACAATATGTTGTTCGTCATAGGTCAATACTAAATAACCATTGATTCATATTTTAAATTATTTCTTTGTCGTTAGTTTTAAGGGCAGGTTTATTGGTAGTCTTGATATGTGAGAGTTTTGAGTTAATTAAGTTGTAGATGAGTCTGTTGAGATATTGTGGTACACCACTCATACTAGTCTTAACAAGAGTCTTTAATTCTAAATCTCCTTTAATATCTCTAACGATTTGTTTGATTTTTTGAGTCTAAATGGTGGAAGTGGAAATGAATTTTTAGTGTAATTTAAATTGAGAAGAACTCTCGAAATCATTATAGGAAAAAAAATTAAGTTGCTCACAACTTTTTCTTCATAGGAAACAAACTTACCCAAAACTTATTTTTTTTCTTTCCATGGAGACACAATTTCTTAGAAATTTCATTACAACTTTTTTTTAAAGGGAAAGATAAAACTTTATTATTTGAATGTCATACACCATCTACAATAAGCATAATCAAACATTAAAATACAATATAAATTAATTAACTAAACTTATTCTTCAAAGTAACTATATTGATGAGAAATTAGATTTGACGATAAAGTGCAGTCGTCGATTGTTCGTTAAATTATGCAGCCTTCTGTTAGCGAGTCCATCTCTTTGACATGGTTTTGGGAAGAAAACTCATTACTTGATGACCATATAGATCGCATCATCAATTCCGAAGCTACCAATTGTAAAATTGTACGACATACAACCCATGAATCCAATCTTTCAAAGAAAACCCTAAAAATAATTCCTAATCTTCCATAAGCTAAGGGAAGAAAAGAATGACAAACCCTAAACTCCCATCAAAAGAGAGAAGAAACCTAAAAATTGAGAATAAATATCTCATAAAGAGAAAGTAAGGATAATGATTAATGATGTAAAAACAAAAACCTAAAAAAGCAAAACAAAAATTGAGGCTTACCATCATCAAACATATGATTATGATGATAGCCCCTTGCGGTCGCCAAAGGTTTTAGGGTTTAGAGGGGAAAGGAGAGAAAGAGGCTTGAGAAATTTCAATCTGCTACAATTATAAATTAAATTTCATTTCCACGTGAGGAAGTGGTATTGTGTGAGGAAGAATATTTTAGAAGAATATTGGAATTTTAATAATCCATTGGCATTACCATGAGAATGATGAATTTGGATTTTCTTCGCATATTTGTATACAAATTCATTTTTACTACCACAAATATCTATCTATAACTAACTACTAAAACTAACAAAACAATGTAGATGTCATCTACTGCTACATCTCACATTCTCATAAAAAAATTTATCTTCAAAACTAATGTTGACATCATTTATCTTTTCTTATAAAAAATAACGTTTGTTTTATCTACCTAATATCTAAATCTAAATAATTAAAGCTTCTTTTAGGATTTAATGAGATTATTAATGATTTGATTTCAAATTCTTAAATAATAAATGCTTTCATACCATTAAAATTTAATGTGATTATTTTTTTAAAAAATAAAAATTAGATAAGATTATGAGTATTTACTTTTTTGAGAAAAATAAAAAATATATAATTTGTTTCCTTTATCAAAAATAAAAACAAAATAAATTGTGCAACACACGGCCGGCACCAGTCTCTTATACACATCTAGATGTGTATAAGAGACAGTATATATATATATATATATATATATTTCTATATAAACCATGCATTGCACGAGAAGCTAATCTAGTTACAATACTAATTCGAGAAAACAAGGCAAAAATATATTTAATTTAAGTAATAAATATCCGACTTGATTTTTTTTAATTTCCGTTTGAATATCAAATTATCACTATATCATTGTCAAAAAGTGAAAAAGATGCATGAAGCCAAGAACAAAATTTTCAAATACAAAATTAAATGCATATTGAAGATTACACTAGCGTCTAGTGGCTAATATGGACTAGTCTCAGTTATCTTTTTTGTCCTAACATTGAAGTTTAATATGTATCTTACAATAATATTCTAAATTTTATATGGACTATTCTGAGCTTGACTATCTTAATACTTCGTATATGGACTAGTCTCAGTTTGAAACTTTGAATGTTAACAAATATTTGAAATATAGAACACTTTAAAAAAGAAGAAGCTTTAATTGGTGTTGCATCAACTGGCTAGTAGAGCTTCACGTTTTGGTCACTTGACAACCTTCAATAATTCGCACCTTGCATACAATGACCTGGTCTAGGAGTATTATCTAGAGTTCTGGACAATGTCAAATAAATTAGGAAAATTATCTCATGTAGTCACGATTATTGCCCTTTTTCCGAAACATCATTGACATTTTTGTCCCCTTTTAAAATGTCTCCTAACTTTTAAAAATGAACCCAAAAAAGTGAATTTTTAGGCCTAAACTTGGATGGAGTGCATTTAGTGTCATTGTTTATTAGAACGTGATTGCAGCCAAATTCATGGAAAAGAAGAGAATGAGGACCTATTATAAAAGATTATTACTTTCTCTGATATTTAATGTTCTGTGCAATTTTCTCATTTGAACGATTTTTAATGTTTTTTACATTGTGTTTTATTCCATTTTTGGACACTTTCTCTTAGTTTTTAACCACACATTCCCTCAGTTACGTACCCCAATTTTTCATTGATGAGAAATCAAAACCAAGCAGTAATAGCAGCAAATGCAAAGAGCAGTGAGCATTGATAGGGAGAATAGCAGAGGAACTTAGACATTGGTTTGATTCATTCATTCACCTCGTTCTTTCTTACAACGCAGCTCAAACCATATATATATGGCGGCTAGGAACAAAAAARAGAAACAGATCAAAGAAACTGGCCCATGGCCCAATACCATATCAACTCACTTAACAACCTAGTACCCATGACATGTAAGACCCCACACACATTTAATATAAACAGAATTCAATAATAAATATAACTAAGCAGCAGAGAATATAACTAAATAATGCTTAATGCTCATATCCTTCCAACACTCCCCCTCAAGTTGAGAGTGAAGCAGGAGAAGACTGAACTCCCAACTTGTACAGAAGGTGGTGATGCTGAGACACAGGCAAGATCTTGGTAAATATATCTGCAAGCTGTTGTGATGAGGGCACATAGGAAGGAGCAATCTCATGATTTTGCACTTGATCTCTCACAAAATGTTGATCAATCTCAATATGCTTAGTTTTCTCGTGGTGAACTGGATTTGCAGAGATAGCTAGGGCTGCTTGATTGTCACAAAAAATTGCAGTGGGATGTAGTTGCTTCATGCCTAAATCCTTGAGTAGTTGTTTGATCCATAGCACTTCACACACAGTGAAAGCCAAAGATCTATATTCTGCTTCAGCACTACTTCTAGCAACCACTGACTGCCTTTTTGACTTCCATGAGATAGGAGAGCTTCCCAGAAGTAGACAATAGCCTGAGGTAGACCTTCTTGTGTTAGGACATCCTGCCCAATCACTGTCACAGTAGGCTGTCAACTTTGCACTAGACTTGGCAGCTAGAAGAATTCCTTGAGTTCTTGTGCCTGACAGATATCTCAGCACCCTCAGGGTAGAATTATAATGGATCTTAGTTGGATTGTGCATAAATTTACTGAGCAAGTGTACAGAATAGCTGATGTCAGGTCTAGTTATAGTTAAGTAGATTAGCTTTCCAACAAGTTTCTGATACTCCTCAGGATATTCCAATGGCTCACCTATAGGTCAGCCATGAGCTTCATGTGTGAGTCAAGAGGAAGATGGAGTTTCCTACATTTTTGCATCCCATATTTTGTTATTAGATCTTGTGTGTATTTTCTCTGAGAGAGAAACATTCCTTGAGGAGATCTGTTAACTTCTATGCCCAAGAAATACCTGAGTGAACCCATATCCTTCATGTGAAACTGAGATGAGAGAAAATGCTTGACTTGCTTGATTTGCTGCTCATTTGAACCAGCTATTACCATGTCATTCACATACACTAGAATCACAGTTGTGTGCTTGTTATGATGTTTGATGAAGAGAGAATAATCACACTTAGACTACTCAAATCCATACTGCTGCAGAGCATTGCTTAGTTTCTGGTACCATTGTCTAGGGGCCTGCTTGAGTCCATACAAGGACTTGTTTAGTTTGCAAACCATGTCACCTGATGTGCCTTGATTGTTGGATATCTCCCCCTCAGATTGAACCTGGATTCTAAGACCTAACCCTTCATATCCAGGTGGAAGCTTCATGTAGACATTTTCCTGCAAATCACCATGAAGAAATGCATTCTTGACATCCATTTAATCCACTATCCAGTTTTCAATAGCAGCTATAGACAATAATGATCTCACAGTAGCCATTTTTGCAACAGGTGCAAAAGTTTCCTCATAGTCTATTCCATATCTCTGCCTATTCCCCAAAACTACCAGCCTTGCCTTGTGCCTTTCTAGGGACCCATCAGCCTTATATTTTAGCTTATACAACCATTTACAACCTATGGCATGTTTTCCTGGAGGTAATTTGGTAATTTCCCATGTATTGTTCTCCTCCAAGGCCTCTAACTCCTCATTCATAGCTTTAACCCAATTCTTTTGTGTTACAGCTAATTTGAAGTGGCTAGGTTCAGTTTCCTCCACATATTTTGCAAGGAAGCATGAAAATTGAGGACTGACTGCAGTGTTTGCTACATTTACAATTTTAGCAGGTGATTCTGACAAGGTGGCTGAATAAGTTTTATAGTCCTGCAGCCATCCAGGCTGTTTATGTTCCCTAGTTGACCTCCTCACATCTGTACTAAGAATTTTAGTCCTCTCATTTGTCTCCTCAGTTTCATCCTGAGGCCTTTCTTCATCACTTCCTTCACCTCTACTATCAGTGTATACATCCTCATCACAACACACAACAGATTGATTTTGCAGGTCTGCAGTTTGAGTTTCACTAGTTCTAGAGTCATTCTTGAGTTTAAAGGGATAAATACCTTCATAGAACTTCACATCTTTGCTCACAAACACACCATTTGTATTTAAATTTAGGAGTTTATACCCTTTCTGGTTCTGAGCATTATCTAGGTATACACATGCAATTCCTTTTTCACCAAACTTATCTTTTTCTCTACTTGGGTTATAGCACATTGCAAGGCAGTCAAATGTTCTTAAAACACAATAATTAGGTTTTTTTTCCATGCATTACCTCATAAGGACTCAGTCCTGCAAGGACTGGTGATGGGAGCCTGTTTGTAATGTGAACTGCAGCCTGAATACAATCTCCCCAGAATTTCACAGCAAGGCATGATTGAAACCTCAATGCCCTGGCCATTTCAAGAATGTTTCTGTGCCTTCTTTCCACTCTGCCATTCTGCTAAGGCCTGTCCACACATGAAGTCTGATGAACAATGCCTAGGTCAGCAAACATGGGTTTACATTGCTTATCATCAAACTCAAGTGCATTATCTGATCTTACTYCCTTCACTTGATTTCCATATTGGGTTTTCACCATATTCAYYAAWTTTTTGATSGCATCATATGCTTCTGATTTCTGCTTCAACAGKTGCACCCAAATGACTCTAGAATAGTCATCCACAATTGTCAAGAAATATTTACAATGAGTTCTTGTTATTACCTTGTATGGGCCCCAAATGTCTAAATGAACAAGTTCAAATGGTTTCTTAGCCCTTGACATGCTCTTCTTGTACTGCACCTTTGTCATTTTTGCTCTTGGACATGTTATACAGACCTCATTTGTATCCTGTTTCAAGTCACTGAATTCAGGTATCTTCCTGATTTTAGACATGGGAGCATGTCCCAGCCTATGGTGACATAAGAGCTCCTTTGATAAATTCTCACTTGGTATTATTTCTGATGGCAGCCTTACTTGGTTGCACTGCATCCTTTGCATCTTCTGCTCTCCTTTGGTCAGATTTTTGGTTACAACTGCTGCTATTTCTTCCAGACTTTTATCCACTAGGTAGTATAATCCTTGTGATGCCTTACCTACCCCAATCACATCACCATTGTGTCTGGCAATTATAACACAGTAGGTTGAATAGAATTCCATTTTGTAGTCTCCATCCTTCAAGAGTTTTTGAACTGATAGTAAATTCTGTTTGAACTGAGGTACCAACAGCACATCTTCCAACTTTATATTGTTCTTCAGCATCATTGACCCTTTGTGTGTTATTTTTGCAGTTTCTCCTGTAGGCAAACTTATCTCAGGACCATTCTCAAGAACAGTCATGCCTTGTAACTTCACATGGTCAGTCACCATATGATTTGTTGCTCCTGAGTCTATTATCCAACTTTTGCACCTTTATTCTGCAGCATAGTGACACTTCATTACTTGAGCAAAATTTGCTTCAAACATTTCATCATCAGAATCACCCTTTCCTGACTTAGATGGCATGGGCAGTAATTTTAAGAGTTGCTCAAGTTGATGCTGCGAGATGTTCACACCAGTAATGGCAGTCCCAGAGCTACTAGCTTCTTTCTCCTTACTTGCTTGCACAGCTCATGCATAAGACCTTCCTCCTCGATTACTTCTGCCTCCTCTGAATCCTCTAGGGTTTCTTCCACCCCTCTGATATGAACCACTTCTTCCTCTTGCATCACTTCCACCACCACTTCTCTCAAACCATGGTGGATAACCAACCACAGTCCAACATTTCTCCTTTACATGTCCTGTTTTGCCACAGGCTTCACATGTAACAGTTGCTTGATTTGCCTTACTATACATTGCAACAGGCTCAGGCTCCTCTTTCACAGGCTTCAAAAGCTCTCTTTGTGATTCTTCTTGCTGGAGAATGCAGCATGCTTCATCTATTGTAGGGAGAGGTGATCTCATAAGCAGGTTACTTCTTTGCAGGCTGTAGATTTCATCCAATCCATTCAACAACTGGAACAACTTCTCATCCTCCTGCTTCCTCTCCAAGTCATCCAAAAACTTACTTATCTCAGAATTCATGGTTGAGATGGGTGGAGAATCACTCAGACTCTCAAGTTCCTCCCACACAACACTGAGTTCTGGAAAAAACTCAGTAAATGACCTGCCATTCTGTTTTGTTCCATATAGTTGTTTGCAGAGTTGGTATCTTCTAGTACCAGTTGGAGCTTGATATCTTTGTTTCAATATCCTCCAGATTTCCTTAGCATCAGTAATATACATCACAAACTTTTTAATGGATTCTGAAACATTTTGCAAAATCCAGCTTATAATCATAGAGTTACATGTATCCCATGCCTCTTGTTTCACCTTATCAGTTTTATCTCTCTCAACTAGACCTGTGAGAAAGCCCAGCTTTCTTTTGAAGCAAATGCAATTTCCAGATCTCTTCTCCATGGCCTATAATTGCTTGCTCCACAAGCTTCTCAACTACTACAGAACTATTCACTGAGGGATGTAAATACAGTGGGTTTGTTGATCAATAGTTGTAGTTTGATGTTCAGGTTGTAATGTTCTTAGTTCGAGAGACACATCAAAGATATATTGTAAATGGCTACTAATCAAGGAAAGACTCAATTTTTATAGATTCAAGATATCACAGAAAATGAAAAAAGTAAGCACATACAGCCTGCTACTTTGCTGCTATCACTGTATATTTTCTTGTACTAAATAAGGCAAACGAAGATTTAGATGAGTAAGAGAGGAACCTGGCTCTGATACCATGATGAGAAATCAAAACCAAGCAGTAATAGCAGCAAATGCAAAGAGCAGTGAGCATTGATAGGGAGAATAGCAGAGGAACTTAGACATTGGTTTGATTCATTCATTCACCTCGTTCTTTCTTACAACGCAGCTCAAACCATATATATATGGCGGCTAGGAACAAAAAACAGAAACAGATCAAAGAAACTGGCCCATGGCCCAATACCATATCAACTCACTTAACAACCTAGTACCCATGACATGTAAGACCCCACTCACATTTAATATAAACAGAATTCAGTAATAAATATAACTAAGCAGCAGAGAATATAACTAAATAATGCTTAATGCTCATATCCTTCCAACATTCATACTTTTCCCCTTTAACACACACTCTCCTACTTTTAGACCCCACTCACATTATCATACATTATTTCTAATTTTTCCCCCAAATAGTATATGCACAGAACATTATAAGTCGGAGGGAATAGTTGAATTTGGAGTTAAATGGAAAAACAATTTTTTTTGACGAGAAGATAAAAAATTTATTACGCACAATCCGCAAATACAATGGGAAGCACCTCACTCGGTGCCTCTTCAAGCCACACGCGCAAATTATTATACTTCCTACTTATATGAGCTAACTTATGAGCAGCACCGTTTCCTCCTCTCTTAACAAAAGAAAATTCAAAAGAAGAACACAATTTAGTGAGTTGAATAATATCTCGAATAATCAAGCCAGTAGGCGAGCTTGAGCACCATCTCTTCTGCAGCTTCGTGAACAAAGCCAAACAATCCACCACCAGGACAAGAGCACGAAGCCCAGCCTCCCAGGCTATTTGGAGCGTGTGTCGTAATGCCATAGCCTCAGCCAACTTCACTTCAAAACAGCCCTTATCTGCCAAGCATGTAACCATCATCACCTCACCACTAGAGTTACGCACGAGACCACCGAGACCCACCAGACCCCCGTTGAACACTGTCGCATCAGAATTTAGTTTATAGACGCCATGCCCTTGGGCTTTCCATGCATTATCCTCGGAATTCGAGCCTCCCACCTCATTGACATCCACCCTTAAAGTTGCTTTCTCATATTCCCCTATAATCCCTTGGTCTCGATCAAGAAGCATTTGCAGAGGAATCTTCTTCCTTTTAAAACACCAGCGGTTTCTTTGTAACCACACCTGCCACAACTAGCTCCAAAAAATAGCCAACCATTGTACGTCAGTAGTGAGAGCAATCAAAGACTCCACCCAATCCCATAAATCCAGCTGCAGTAGCCCAGTAACATCCAATCGAAGGGTGGACATCTCCCATAATAGTCGCACCTCTTTGCAAAGGAACAAGGCATGTTTAATCGATTCTCTTTCCTCCCCACACACCGGACATTGGGTATCCAGGTTCATACCCCGAGCAGCAAGGGCTCCACGAACAGGCACGCCACCTCGAAGAACCTTCCAACTAAACAAAAAGATTTTTAGGGGCAGCTTAGACTCCCATAATAGCCTCCAGGCTCGTGCCTTCCTCGACAAAGACGTAGAAGGATTATCTTTGGAAAGATTATTTAGCTCAGCATAATACGCACTCCGGACCGTGAATTCACCATTCTTTGAGGGCATCCATGTCCGAAAATCCACACAGTCAAACATTACCAATGGCTCTGCCATAATTGCCTCAGTAACTTCCCATTGAGTGAACAAAGAAGTTAACAGAGGCATATTCAGAGTTCCTTCAAGAATCAAATCACGAACCGAACAGGGACCACCATCTACTTCCTTATCTTTTGACAATATATGAAATTTGGGTAGCTTAGCCACCCATGGGTCACGTCAAATGTCAACCGTACAACCATTGCCAACAACCTTTCGAGATCCTTTCCTAATTAGATCTCATGCCGAACACACCGACTTCCACGTATAACTTGCCATTGGACTCACCTTAGCCTCAAGAAAAGAAGAAACTGGGAAGTACTTTTACTTTAGAATTTTAGCTGCAAGAGAAGTAGTATTAGTCATCACCCTCCATGCTTGCTTGGCCAACATTGCCTTATTGAAGGCTTTGAGGTTACGAAACCCAAGCCCCCCTTCCTTTTTGGGAGCGAATAATTTCTCCCAACCAACCCAAGACACCCTCTTCTCATCACCTCGTTGTCCCCAAAAGAAGTTACGACATAGTCGTTCCATATCATTAAGAATACTGACCGGGAGTGAGAAACATTGCATTGCATATGTCGGGATTGCTTGTGCCACTGTCTTGATTAGGACCTCACACTCAGCTTGAGACAGGAAACCTTCTTTCCAACCTTTAAGCTTTTTCAAACCCTCTCCTGAATTGTTTGGAAAACAATTTTTTTGAACTCCCAACAAAGGTAGGGTGCCCCAAATATTTTTCATTTCTTTCGACGGCCTTAAAAGATAACTTCATCTAAAGGATTTCTTTCTTTTGTACGTCCATGTTTCGGCTGAAAGACACTTCCGATTTTTCCATATTCAGTTTTCGTCCTGAAGTAGCTTCGTAGGCTGATAGAATGTCCATTATATTTTCAACCTCTTGTTCATTAGCCCATACAAATAACAAGCCAACATCCGCAAAAAAGAGATGTGAAACAGGGGTGACACGCTTTCTAATCTTCAATCCATGAATCTCCCTTTTTGCTTCAGCATCCTATAGTAAAGACGATAAGCCTTCAGCACACATAATAAAAAGGAACGGGATAGGGGATCCCCTTGTCTCAATCCCCAAGAAGGTTGGAAGCATCTCGAGGGTTCACCATTAACCAAGACTGAAAAAGAAGTGTACTAACACATTCCATAACGCAATTCACAAAACTTGAAGGCAAACCCGGTTTCATCATCCTTTTCTCCAGAAATCTCTATTTCACCCTATCATACGCTTTGCTCATATCCAGTTTTAGTCTTAAAAAGCCCTCTTTCCCGGTCTTCTTCTTCAGAAGGAAATGGAAGCACTCATAGGCCTGTAGACACCTAAAAATGCCTCCCCAAAAGAGTAATCCGTGATGAAACATACCGCGTCTCGCGATTGTTTCGACTTAGAAAAGATGCTTTGAACTCATAAAAGTTGAAAATACGTGGGGTCATACTCGGAACTGTTGAGCAAAGGACAAATAAAAGGGGCAAAAACATTTTCTTTTATTTATTTTAATTATTTTCTATTTTTAGGTTTTCTTTTCTATTTTTAGGATTTTTTAAAATAATTTATATTGGTGATCTCCAATAATTTTCTGAGCTCACCAGTATTTTTAGATTATTTTTCTGATTTTTCTACATTTTTCTATGATTTTTATAAGTTTTTATACGCAGAAAATACAAAAAAAAATACAAAATACAAACAAAAATACCCCGGAAATACGTGGAACCTTCTAGAACACTCTAGCTACTTGGGAAGACATCATCCACGATTCATGGCAAGATACAAGGTAACATTCAGACCCAAACCTCCTTCCGAGAACTTGAAATCCTTAAGCAGGGAGAGAACGAGGGTTCACCACCTATCTGACTAGATGGAGAGGAGTTGCTGCCACCCTAGTCTCCGCTCCTATTGAAGAGAGATGGTCAAGACCTTCATTTCTGGCCTCCAGCTGGAATATAAAGATCATCTCAAGTATCGAGGCCTTACCACATTCGCAAAGGTCTACGCATTGGAGTGACATAGAGAATGATCTTCTTCAATTCACATGAGTCAGTTGGAGTCTTAGCTTTAGGATCGAGTCGGAGAGTCCCTTTCCCCAGACTATGTATTATTTCTTTTTCCATTTCGGGTCTATGTCATTAGGTTTAGGATTAAGTTCTGCAATTAGCCTCTATGTAATAAATTCTTTTGCTAATAAAAGTTTCTTTTCTCATTTTCTTTAACCTCCATATAGTTTGTGCTTCTAACTTTAATGGAATCAAATTAATAATTGTAGACACCTAAAAATGTCTCCCAAATGAGTAATCAATGATGAAGTATACCACGTGTCGCAATTAATTCGAATCGAAAAAACGCAATTGAACTCGTAATGAAGCTCGAAATATGTGAAGTCAAGTCACACTCGAAATTA
This sequence comes from Bassia scoparia, assembly GCA_008642245.1. NCBI lineage: Eukaryota > Viridiplantae > Streptophyta > Magnoliopsida > Caryophyllales > Amaranthaceae > Bassia > Bassia scoparia. The sequence continues at coordinate 73,245 of SNQN01001888.1, forward strand.
TGAGTCAAAGATCAAAAACGAGGCAAAATATTTTCCTTCGGTTTTCTCAATAATTCAAAGGTTTTCAAACAAGTTACGCTGGCGATTCTCATGCTTTTTGTTTCTCATCATGTTCGTCACATTTTTCTGAATCCGCCAGTATTTTTAAATTATTTTTGATTTTTCTATGATTTTCTATGAATTTTGCAATGTTTAAATACCAGAATACGCAGAAAATACGTGAATAATTAGAAAATACGGGAATGTTCTAGAAACATACTTTCTTGCGAAAGGAGGCTTCTAGAATAATCCGTAATCTTAGAAAATCGAGACGTATGGCAAAGAATTATTCCGAATTAAAATATTTCAGATTTTTTGAAAACATATATACGCAGAAGCCTGCGTATATACGCTCCTAGGAGCGTATATACGCAGGGTTTATACGCTGCCTTTGAGGAGCGTATATACGCTGAGGAGCAGCATATATACGCTGCCTTTGAGCGTATATACGCTGCCCTCAGCGTATATACGCTCCTCAATATTCTCCATGCCTATAAATACAAGCCTTGCCTCATTCGACTTGGGACACGATTTTCAACACGATTCGACTCGACTTCCAACTTCCAACTTCCATTATCACAATCTAAGCATTCTCTCTCTCATTCACAAAATTCTCTCACAAATACACATAAACACGAGTCTTTTGCGTTCTTTCGATTCGTTTTGACAAGCGAAAACAAGGTTGAATTCTGAGATTACTCACCAATAATTCTCTCTCCTTTCTTTTAATTTGATTAACTATTATTATGAGTTTTAATGTAATTTACACAATGTAGAAACCGACTTTTAATCGTTCCATGTAAATAGTTAGGTTTTCATAATGTTTCAATGTTTTCATTGTTTTGGTTTTCGTTCTTTTCATTTCATTTTCATTATTATTATCTATTGTCAATACTAACGATTTCTTATCCTTGTATAGCGATTCAAGGCGAAAGATTCATCGCGCTCGTTTTTCGTCATGAACTAACATTTGTTTTATTGTCTATATATAGCGATTCAAGGCGGAAGATTCATTTCGCTTCATTTTACAAACTAACCTTTTGTTTTGTTTGCAGATTTAGGTAAGATGAGTTTGTATATATATATTTTGAAGTTCATATACTTCATATTGTCATTGTTGTATAATTTGTATATTTTTGCTAAACAAAGACCGGAAATTATGTGAATCACTTTAAATCAGATTAACTATGGACAACCGGTTTTTAGGCACGTTTTAACTTGATTATGCAAGTCACAATTTCTAGGTTAGGTAGTCTCTTGTGCATAATAGAAACACACTTTCGTAGTAATCTTTAGGTTTAGTGCACTTCTAAGGTGCTAAAAATGTAAGTTATGTGCATTCAATAATCGTGATGAATGGAATTGCAATGAGACCGAGTAGAGGCCGCTACATGCGGGCGAATGGGTTACAGATCTGATTCGTAACCATGTCCCCGAACCCACGAACTGGTTACTGGATCAGAACGTGGGGCCATTAATTTGGCACCAACGTTTCGGGCGTCGTGAATAACCTTTATAGGCACGGTGGCGACTCCCCTTACTCGACAACACTACCCCAACGCACTCACGTGCGGTTCTGTGGCTCAAGCCCACGCAAAGCACCTCGATGTAGTACCAAGCCGCGCGCCAGCTATACGCGAGGCGCAGCCACGTCTACAATTTGGCGACTTCACTGGGAAAGATTTCGTCATGATTCAAGGCGAAAGATTCATCGCGCTCGTTTTTCGTCATGAACTAACATTTGTTTTATTTGTCTTTATATAGCGATTCAAGGCGGAAGATTCGTTTCGCTTCATTTTACAAACTAACCTTTGTTTTCTTTGCAAGATTTAGGGTAAGATGAGTTGTATATATATTTTGAAGTTCATATACTTCATATTGTCATTGTTGTATAATTTGTTATATAATTTGCTAAACAAGACCGAGGAAATTATGTGAATCACTTTAAAATCAGATTAACTATGGACAACCGTTTTTAGGCACGTTTTAACTTGATTAATGCAAAGTGGTCACAATTTCTAGGTTAGGTGGTCTCTTGTGCATAAGAGAAACACACTTTCGTTAATCTTTAGGTTTAGTGCACTTCTAAGGTGCTAAAAATGTAAGTAGTATTGCATTCAATAATCGTGATGAATGGAATTGCAATGAGACCGAGTAGAGGCCGCTACATGCGGGCGATTGGGTTACAGATCTGATTGTCCATGTCCCCAACCCACGAATTGGTTTATGGATCAGAACGTGGGGCCATTAATTTGGCACCAACGTTTCGGGCGTCCGTGAATAACCTTTATAGGCACGGTGGCGACTCCCTTACTCGACAACACTACCCAACGCACTCACGTGCGGGTTCCGTGGCTCAAGCCCACGTAAAGCACCTCGATGTAGTACCAAGCCGCGCGCCAGCTATACGCGAGGGCGCGGCCCACGTCCTACAATTTGGCGACCTCACAATTCAATGGACATTGCCAAGAGAGGCCTTCTTATATAATTCCACAAAACAACCTCTTCCCTCCACTCCCTTCATCGTATCAAAATCCCTTGCAACCCTTTGAGCCGTAAACACTATCATTCAGCCTATCTTCCTTTCATCATCCACATCTGCCTAACCCTTTGGACCAAACGGTGCGTAGGAAAGACATGTGCAAAAGAAAAAAAGAGAGAAGAATAAAATGGGCAAAAAGCAAAAAAGAAAAAAATCAAAGTTCAATGCCAGTCATCACAAATGTAAATCAATTTCAAAATCCAATGCAAATCCAAAGCTCAAAGCCTAATCAAATAAAAAGCAAGAGTCTAAAAAGCACACTGGCACCGTGGTTCATTCATGATCATCGAGCCTTTTTCAACCCTCAAACCAAAAACAACATTACAACCACAAAAGCCCTCTCACACGAGGCATTGTCCAAATCATCACAAGAACTACGACGGTCTGATTCCAAAAGGATACGTAGGAACCTCTTCTCGAGGTCCGACCCAATAATTCAATAATTCTGAGGTCCATTCTCTCATATAGTTTGATTCCCTAAAGTCAGAAGCACAAATTCCTAGTGTAGCACCCGACATAGACTCGAGCTTGAACCTACATCATCTAGCCAACCATATCAATTCCCCATTTACTTACCCTTAGTTACAAATTTTAGCCTTGTCTTTTCTTGAACCTTTAGCCTATTCTTTCAAACACCTTAAGGGCTCTCCTCAACTCATCCTTAGGCTATCACTGCAGCATTCATCATGCATCCTCCTCAGAAGAATCGCATTGCAGCATCTTGTCCCTGTTCTCTCCTCATGCAGCATTCAGCTCAAGTTACTGATTTGGGCAAATCAATCACAATCCCTCATTCCTTACCATTACCACACAAAAAAGCTAAGCCAAAGCCCATGACTCCACAAAATCACTAGCTTACCTGCTCCATCAACCATTGCCCCAACCTCGATCAAGCTGGGAACTCACCCACTAAACCAACCATTAACACCACAAATTGAGCCATTCCCACACACCCAAACCCCATGGGTTGGGGCTCACTTGTAATCACAAGCATCGCCTTTGCTCGAATGGGGCTTGAGACGGCTCCATCCCGCAATCCAAAAGCATCTTATCATTAGTCAATTTCCTTGGTCATTTCATGCATTAGATCTAAGAATAGACTTGCATTACGCATATCCCATTGGAAGCACTTATAAGCAATCATCATTGCGCATTGAGTTTGCATACATCATCATGCATATACATCCTGCACAAACACATTACATCGCACATGCACATGCACATTGCACACCACCTCCAACAAGGCTAGGGCCATCTTACATGCAGTTGCCTTCACACGCTATACGGCATTCATCGCTATACGCGATTGTTGCTACACGCAACATTCTTCCCGAAAAGCCGAGGTCAGCCGTAGGGAAGGTTTCCTGAGGAACGAGGGCTTCCGAAGGAATTCATATCACAGCCTATATGGCATTCATCGCTATACGCGATTGTTGCTCCACGCAACATTCTTCCCGAAAAGCCAAGGTCAGCCGTAGGGAAGGTTTCCTGAGGAACGAGGCGCTTCCGAAGGAATTCATATCCATGCCTATACGGCGTTCATCGCTATACGCGATTGTTGCTACACGCAACTTTCCCCGAAAAGCCAAGGTCAGCCGTAGGGGAATTTTCCGAAGGAACGAGGCGTTTCCGACGGAACTTACATTACGTCTTCCCGAAGCCAAGGTCAGCCGTAGGGAAGGCATGCACATCACCACTCTCCCCGAAAAAGCCAAGGTCAGCCGTAGGGGAACTTTCCGAAGGAACGAGGCGTTTCCGACGGAACTTACATTACTTCTTCCCGAAAAGCCAAGGTCAGCCGAGGGAAGGCATCTACATCATTTTCTTTTCCCGAAAAGCCAAGGTCAGCCGTAGGGAAAAGCTACCTGAGGAACGAGCGCTTCCGAAGGTATCATCAACTCATTTTCTCCTGAAAAGCCAAGGTCAGCCGTAGGGAGAAAGCAACCGAGGATGCAGGCGCTTCCAAGGGCATAAACTGCATGGGGCGGGGTAACAGGTAAAACTAACCATTGTTTTGCAGGTACCAGAAAAAAGGTGAGTCAGGGTCGCAGAACATCTTGAGTTGCTCTCCGTCCCGAATACTTTGACTTTCGTCTCTTCAGACTCAGTCAAAAGTGGGGGCTTCTTCCACACAACAGCTCCTTTACACACTTCGGGTTTTGGAATTTTCTCCCGCACCAGAAATTCCATATATGCACGCTTCGGGTCTACGATTTCTCCCGCTACAGAAATCCAGCGCCAACATCTTTCGGGTCTAAGATTTCTCCCGCTACAGAAATCCAGCACAACCATCTTTCGGGTCTTGGAATCTTTCTCCGCTACAGAAGTTCCGTCAGCACATCTTTGGGTCTTGGAATCTTCTCCCGCTACAGAAGTTCCATCAGCACATCTTCGGTCTTGGAATCTTCTCCCGCTACAGAAGTTCGTCAGCACATCTTCGGGCTTGGAATCTTCTCTCCCGCTACAGAAGTTCCGTCAGCACATCTCCGGTCTTGGAATTTCTCCGCTACAGAAGTTCCGTCAGCATCTCTCGGGTTTTTGGAATCTTCTCCGCTCAAGAAGTTTCC